>CM030872.1:3737612-3770112 GCA_018105865.1 Metaphire vulgaris
ATACAAGGTGATGCGTTTAAAATGGTGTGCAAAGCAGTTGACAGAAGTACTGATAATTATAATAGTCAAAATGAAACACAGCATGAACTACATAATTGTTGCAAAGCCTATATAATTATATATTAAATTTCTCATTTTGGGGAGGTTTGTCTGTATAACTATATCTTGACGTGTTAATAGTGCTCTGTAGAAATTTATCAATAGCTATTGCCATCTAGCGAGTTCTTTAGTAGACTCGCTAAAGCGAACGCAATAGACATGCAAATCATGCTATAACCGGCTTGTCATAGTCATTTAATATCATGCTGTAACCGCCTTGTCATAGTCATTTAATCAGTAAGGCTTGGGTAGGTCAATTTTTATTTAACAAAAATGGTAATACTTCTAGAAATACGAGAAGATAACGGACAGTCAGCTGTTAGATTCGTCGCCTTAAAATCTTGGTTTTCTGAATTTTCCAGTTTTCAGCTTCATGAACTTCTTGGGAGGAGAGTTGACGAAGTAATGGCTCGCAATTTTAGAAAATCCGGTCGGAATTTTTATTTACCTTTACATAACTACAAATGATTTATAGAATCGAAGGTGACTTATTTTTATTGTGCTAATCATCTACAGGGTGAACATGTAAAAACTAGATCCCTTTATGATATTTAATATCTCGGTCGCGTGTGTAGCGATTTAAATGAAATTTATAAGCCATATACCTGGGAATGTTTCTGATGTAATTGCCAAATTTCATGCTGATATCTTTGGTGTTTGCTGAAATATGGCCAAAAAACTAAAGAGACACACAATTTGAAATTGACATTGAGGTGACTAGTGAAATCCCAGCCAGGGAAGTCAATCTTCCCCACCACTGTGACAGGAAAATGCATTCATCTTCAGCAGAGCATGAGCCAAAAATGAAACTTGATGTTCGGTGGTAAATGGGGAAAATGTATCTGTGTTGCTGATAAAACTATACATCTTCATGGCCAGACAATAAAATTGACGGATCATTATTTGGTGACAGACAGCGGCGGCTCCACAGGGGACCAGGGGCCCATGCCCCTCCATTGAGTGCCTGACCCCTTAGTAGTCCCACTGTTGAGACCCTATACTTAATACTACAGGTGGTTAGCCCCCATGATTAGAAGTTGCCACCCCAACGCCCCCCCACTTGCCAAACCCTGGAGCCGCCACTGGTGACAGAGCAATAGTTTACCTAGCAGAACTGTGCGAAGTAGATCCGTCACTGGCCTTGGATCAGTTCCGATAGTACAAGAACAATGTGAAAGTAATCGGCAATGTGCTTGCATCAGTACTCAGCAATGTTTAATCTAGGCCGTTTCCGGGGGGAGGGGAATCGCCATTTCCCCCCGGAAATTTCAAATTCCCCCTCCGGAAATTTTGGAATACTGCATGGACTAACAGCGGCCCCTAGCAGAATTCCCCCCGGCTTTGTCAGTTCCCCCCGGTTTTTTTAGTTCCCCCCACCGGAGTCCAGGAGTCTAGATTAAACACTGGTAGGCTACTCAGTAAAATTAAAGTTCTGCCTATCTCGTCAGCCGAATGTGAGCGGTGTTTCTGGTGCACGAATAATTGAATATAGTTAGAAATCAACTCAGTGTTCATTCAATTTCATACACTTTCATCTCTTGTTTTCATGAAGGTTGATGGGCCACCACCAACACTGTTCAATCCTGCTATTCATGTTGATTAGTGCAGGGTTTTCCAAACATTTTGGAACCGCGGCCCACTTCAGCGGTTTTGTAACGTGTTGCGACCTTAATTAATCATAGCATGTAATATCAAAAAATGCATTGCGCCATCTGGCGAACGTTAATTGAAAAGAATCTTCTGAGTTTGAATAAATGGCAAACCAAGCAATTATTCAATTTGAGTGAAAATATGGTAAATATATTAGACAAAATTACTCATAGTTTTGTCAGAGCAGACAAAATGAGAGAAATAGATATTGAAATTTGTTGTAAATTATCTATCAGGGTGCGATTTGTGACCTGGAGCAGTGGGGGATATGTCGAGCTTGGGGAGGGGGTGTAGTTGTTGGAAACTGTAGCAGTGGGGATGTAGTGGTGGGGGATGTAGCAGTAGGGGATGCAGTTGGGCAGTGGAGGGAAGATTCCCCCCTTCCCTCTCGCAAATCGCGCCCTGTTATCTATTTTAAAATGTTGCCCATAACATACCTTTGTTACGCATCTTAAGAGTCCTATGAGTAAGGCACAATCGCTTAACTACTCGGTTTTTGGGCGCTAAATGCTAGCCTTTGTCAGGGATTGCCTATTGGTATTGGAGTTTCGGAGCAAAATGGTTTTAATAAATGGCAAAACAAAAGCTCTGATTCAATTCAAATGAAAATTTGGTAAATATATAAGGCAGAATCATTCATATTTTTGCCAAATAAGACAAAAGGAGAGAAATAGATATTGAAATTTCTTGAAAGTTATCTTATTAAACTCTTGCCAGGAACATACCTTTGTTACGCGTCATAAAAATCCCATGAGTATGGAAGAATGGCTTAACCGCCAGGTGATACTTATCTACTCAAGAAGATTGCCTATTGGTATTGGATTTTCAGAGCAAAATGGTCGGAATACGCTTTCATGCGTTATTTTGAACTAAGATAACTTTTAAAAAGTATCAGGCCTATTATTATTATTATTATTATTATTATTATTATTATTATTATTATTATTATTATATTATTATTATTATTAAACTGACAATTTCTTGTGCGTCATATTGGGGCTGTCCATTAATTACGTCAACAATTTAGGGGAGAGGGTTTGAAAAAGTTTGACAGTTGTTGACAGGGAGGGGGTCAAGAGGCTTGACGTGAACAATTTCACTTTTTACAAATAATCAAAAAATAGGAAATTTCATGGAATACTACTTATTGCAATGGAAAAAAGCATGACAAAAAGGTCATCACCACAACATTTTGACACTCGATGAGCAAAAAAGGGAAAAAATGGTCATCACCGCAAAAATAATAACCTTGTTATTGGGGCCCGTCATTGATCTTGGGGGAGGGTCAAAAGTTTTTGACGTAATTATAGGGGGTATGTGAAAATTGACAGTTGTTGACAAGGGGGAGGGGTAAAAATTGCCCAAAAATTGTTGACATAATTAATGAACAGTCCCATTACCAAAATGTCAGGAGCAAGAGCACATTACAGAGTCCAATAAAAATAAATAAAGTAGCAGTCATCAAAAAATATGAATGGAAAACAATCTAAGGCAGAAGAGAATAAGATTTTCTAAACAAATAAGTCTTAAGATTTTTCTGAAAAGATGTCAGAAAACAGGATGATTTCACAATTATCGGTAGATAAGTCAGAGCTCTCCAAAATTAACGAGGGTATCGGATCCGGCGCCAGGCGGGGCCGGATTAAGGTCCGAGTGGGCCTGGGGCTGAGAAGAAAAAAGACCGTCGCCTATACCGAAAAAATCTCTGACAAGCTAAAAAAGGCTATTTCTCATCCAAAACTAGCTGACAAGCAAAAAAAGTTACGGAATAACGGTGAGCCTATTTTTCATGGTGGGCCTGGGGCTTCAGCCCCCGCCTTAATATGGCCCTGGCGCCAGGGGACAAAGTGTACCGTTGGCGCCCCTAACACTGCTGACGAGCAAAAAAGGTCGTCGCACATGTTTCTTTTATTTATTATGCATTTCACTTACCCAAATACCCAATTTTGGCGCCCCTTCACCTCGGCGCCCGGGGGCATATGCCCCCTGCCCCACACGCTACGCCTCTGCCCTGCAAACTTATTGTCAACTAAAATTTTATAAGACGATAATCATGTTTATATAAGTCGTGTATGGAGGATTGCAGGCATATAAATTTCTTAAATCCAAAGCCTGCTTGCAACATTCAAGGCTTGTGACATTGTGGTATTGGTTAGAAAATGACATTTTAGAATCTAATTTCGCGCTACGCCGCGACTGAGCCCTGCGACCCACTTTTGAGTCGCAACCCACAGTTTTGGAAACACTGGACTAATGGGTATGCGATGGGCAACATGCTGTCACATTAATTGCAGCTTTTCAATTGTTGCAACTTGCAGCTTCGCTATTACATTTATGATTTGAATAAATGATGTGTGACAATTTATAAAAAAATGATATTGAAAGTTAGATTTAAAAATGTGCATTAAACCATGCATTTTCTATGTTCTCCCTACTGCTCGTCATATCCCCCCCCCCACTACTCGTCATGTCCCCCCTCCACTGCTCACCATCGCCCATGCCCCACTGCTCCAGGTCACAAACCGCACCCTGGGTAGACTGCTTTGGATATGATTGAGCATTTCTTCATTGCTGGTCAGTGCCTAATAATTTTAAAAGGGTAATCGGGTGCCGGACTACTTCCATTCCAGTTTTTTCAACCCCTGGGGTGACAATGAGTCGCTTCCACTCTCTGACGGATTGACATTGGTAACGACAAAGCAGCCTCACTTTAAGGTACAGGCTGTACAAGCGATGGGCAACATGCTCGGGGCGAGGCGACGTGGGGTAAATCGGTATATATACCCCCAAAATCAGGCTACCTTAAAGTTGTTAATGTGTTTTTAAAATTTTCAACGTTTTTCTAAAGATTTATTCCACGACCACCACCACCCAATAACATTATACCCTCCAAAACAAATTCCTGGTTACGGCCCTGCGTATGCTGTGTATTAAACTTGTCTTACAGTGGCGTAGCCAGGATTTCGGAACAGAGAGGAGGGGGCACATCGCCATTTTCTTGACGAGCAAAAAACTGTGTCGTGTCAGGTGCGTTCACCTTTCATCCATTCTCAACCTCATAATACTACCTATCCATGGGCGCCCACAGAAATTTTTTCCGGGGGGCAAAACACAGTGGTCGCGGTTACATTACATAAATTTTCCCAGGATGGAGTAAGACACATTTTACCACAATGGACACGGTTAATATTTTAGCAAGGTTTTCAGATTTCAATGTGAAATATTGGTATTTGCATTTTCCAGGGGGCAAGTGCCCCCTCTTGCCCCAATGTGCGGACGCCCATGTACTGTACCTATCCCCCAGCTACTCAGCGGTTTTGCGCAAATGCCACGACCGGTCTCGGTCCGAATAGGGGACTGTTTCCCTCCCCTCAGTATCTACGCCAATGCTGTCTTATAAATATCTGAAAATTCTACAAACTGTCGCAAATTTCAATGTTTTATTAAATACATTTAAAAGCTGCTTGACAAAGACTATAGCACTGCATGACTACTGACCTCAACGAGACAATCTTAAACATTATGACATCATTATTATTTACAATACTATAGAATTCTACCGTACAAATATCCTATTGGTCTAACTCAGTTCAAGACCGGTTGCAGAACATAAACGCCAAAGTCAACATATAAGTTAATCGCGAAGCAATATGGCATTTAGTTGCTCTGTCAAGACAGCCAGTCTACAAGACGTCCTGGTCAAGATTAATCTCCTAAGTTAGTCATTGTTAAACAGAGATTTGACTTAGGGGCTGTCCATTAATTACGTCAACAAATTAGGGGAGGGGTTTGAAAAAGTGTAACGGTTGTTGACAGGGGAAAAGGGGGCAAAAGAAGTTGACGCCAACAGTTTCATTTTTTACAAATAATCACAAAATAGGAAATTTCATGGAATACTACTTATTACAATGAAAAAAGCATGGCAAAAAAGGTCAACACCACATTTTGACACTCGATGAGCAAGAAAAAGAAAAAATGGCCATCACCGCAAAAATAATAACCTTGCTATTGTGACCTGTCATTGATCTTGGGGGATCAAAAGTTTTTGACATAATTATGAGGGGGTAACTGAAAGTTGACAGTTGTTGACAAATGGGGAGGGATCAAAAATTGCCCAAAAATTTTTGACATAATTAATGGACAGCCCCTTACGAGGAACAATAAATTATTTTAAAGTTCCAATTACTTTCGTCCGACTGGACTACCCTGAACTCCGTGGCTACACGAGATGGTTAGTCGCTTTTTAAATTGTCATAACCACACTTTATTTTTTGGGCAGTTTAAAGTAAAGTAAAGTAAAATCTCGTGGATTTCCATAGCGCCTTGGAAAGCAGCACAACAGCAGCTGCTTATTCTTAGGCGCTCAGCCTTTCTTAGAATAGCTATGTTTAGCAGAGATTCGAGGTACTTTGGAGATATTACGACCCACTATGGAAAAAACGATTATGCTAGGCAAAATGGAATGATCTAGAAGAAGAGGAAGACAGCAAATGAAATGGCTGGATGGAATTTAAGTATATCCAAGGACCAAGGCATCGTCAGAAGTCGACGTCGACTTGATGGAACACGAATAAGAAGTTTAATGCTGAGAACGACCCTTGTATATTTAAAGGCCGGACCATGGAACATACATGTAGAAATGGTAGCCTATTTTCAGGACCGGAAAATATGGCTTGAACAACATAGAATAGTAAAATTTTGGAGTTTTTGGTGTTTTGTTTTAAAGCTGAAAATGTGAAAACTCAGCTGTAATGCCTTTAACGCTGTTTAAAAATTTCTCTCTGCGAGTAGCAGAACACATGTGGAAAGAATAATTAATTAATTAATTAATTAATTAATTAATTAATTAATTAATTAATTAATTACAGAGAAGGGTTTATGGACACTGTCGAACATTAAAAGCTAAAACATTATAAATAAATAAAAAGCAAAAACATAAATTTTGTTTATAAAAACCTAGTTTTTTTCAACACTGAGTATTTAACTTAATCTCTGTTATTTAGCTCATAAGCTTCCCTTGGTAGAACCCTAAAATGTAGGCCTAATTACCACAAAATAGCCTATGGTGTCCGAAAGTGAAACCTGTTTTCCACCATTTTACATGCAGTGTGTGTGTGTGTGTGTGTGTGTGTGTGAATGATTAGACATCTCTTTAGACATCTCGACAATGGTTACACTAGTGTAAAATGACGGAAATCCTGCTTCAACTTTCGATTGTCTTGTAGCACTTCCACGGAGCTACATAATTTCGGCACCCTACTGTCAGGGGCGTAGCCAGGAATTTGATTTGGGGGTATAATGTGATTTGGGGAGGTATAAATCTTAAAAAACTTTGAAAATCTTAAAAACACCTTAAATTTTTAAGGTAGTATGATTTTTTGGGGGGGAGGAGGGGTGGGGTATATTTACCGATATACCCCCAGTCACTACGCCCCTGCCTACTGTGAGTATTGCGTCGTTGATTGGAACTTAGGAGTATGCGAGCATCTGGCTATGAACGGACGGCATGCGAATTGTGTAATCAACATGGTCAATAACATCATCGACGTTGTCACCGCTGTGATATCCGTCCAGCAGCTGGCCGTGGCTGAACCCCCTTGCTCGCATCCTCCGCGGACCCTCGATTCCCTCTCCCTCGGCCGCCCCGTCCGGGTAGAGGAGAAACGCCGGCGGCGGCGGCAGGTCGAACGATTCGTCCTCGGTACAACACCTCCTTGCGAAGGACGAGTCGTCGAAGGAACGCTGCTGGTGCTGGAGGGGGTCCGCGTGCCCTGCGACTTGCGCGGTACGGTTCCGACCGCCGCCGACAGGGAGGCGCACGTCATCGAACCGGACCGGCACATCGGCTGGCGCGGCGTCGACGGCTGCGACTGGATCTGGCGCGGCGGTCTCTTCAGGCGCTCCCGCGACGAGGAAGGCCCCGCCTGAAGCGGCAGCAGAAGACCGGCGTCGTTGCGTAGGATGTCCGGTAGGACGGCGGCGGCGCCGGTGTCGCCCGGGTGCCACATCATCGGATGGAGGACGATCCGGTTGTCTCTCGGATCGGAGGACGTCCGTCTCGATCCGGAGCAAGGACTCAGAGGAGGATCGGAGCACGAATGGCGACGCTGGTCCAGCTTCTTCTTTCTCAGAGATACGCAGACCACGGCCGTTATGATGGAGACGATGACGATGAAGAATCCGATGGCTGTGGCGACGAAGATGACGATCATGTCCCTGTTCGTCATCAGACTCTGGTCGGAGATATTTTCGATTTTGCTTTCGCCGTGTTTCACATCCGATTCTTCGGTCTTCGTTTCGGCAATTTTGTATCTACCATCATCGTCCGATTTACTAGGAATGTCTGCGAGAAAAATAATAGGCATAATAAAATTATTCAAAATAAAATATTTAATATTAAAATAATTAGCACAATAAAGTTATTAAAAATAAAATATTTAATATTAAAATTTAAATTTTAGTTTAAATTAGCGTTTTAAAACAGTTCTTTTTTAATTCCTGGAATATAATTCATGTTGTTCGGTGGCCCTGGAGTCAGTGATCTTGGGGATTAATTTCACCATTCGTGGAACCCCATGCTTACGTTTGTTTCTGCAGTTGAAAGGGGACTAGCACTGAGAGGTCGTATGTTTTGAATTATTAACTTTAACGCTCGGCCTGAATGCTGGTATTTAACCGTCATCTGTGACGTTATCATGGAGTCCGTTATTATTGAAAACAACGATCTTCCTCGAACGACGCGAAAAGCGAGCGGCGTATGCAGTCATTGCTTTGTACAAAGACAATTGCACATCCGAGATGGAACCGTCCACGAACACGGCCCTCGAAACAGTCGCTGCCCAGGATCTCACCTTCCTCCGCTCACAGCCGCAGTTGACACCTCCCAAGTTTATCAGATCACTGATCGTCGAAATCTACCGACCATTCATAATTCCAGCACAATGTCCGACTCTCTGAATCATCCGGACCCACAAGTCCGCGTGATTAAGCATATTCCGAAATCAGCTCTTTTCGCTTGTTCTAGTAAATTGACTGATATTCTCGGATCAATTGCTGCACATCCCGAAAATCAAGAACTTTGGCGGGCTCTTTTAGGATTCGCAACAACTTTCCTTCGTCAGCCGAGCCGTGCGGGACGCAACCGTAAGTTGTCTCAGATCATTAAAAGTCGATTGAACCAAAGCTCGATCATACAGGAAATCGACACCGCGAAACCTACAAAGCCTCGTTGCTTTAAGCCTAAACCGAAATCTCCCGATGAAAGGCTAATCGCTGCGGTTACTGCCAAACTGGAGGACGGAAATATTCGCGCCGCCACTCGCATTCTCTGCGACAACGATCACCCGATCGAACCGAGTGCAGGCTCTTTCGCCGCATTACTGGAAAAACACCCTTCGAATACATACCAAGAAGAAATGAGGCGCCTACCGACTCCGACCGCAATTACCACCTGCCTAAAAGTCACTGTTCATGACGTTGAACAGGCAATCAACTCTTTTCCTAAAGGCTCTGCAGGTGGACCGGATGGCTTCCGACCTCAACATCTGGTCGAACTGGTGAAAAACAAAGAGTCGGCGGCGGAACTGTTGAGGGCCCTAACCGATTTCACCAACGTCATCTTGTCCGGAAAATGCCCTCAACAGGTAATACCTATTCTTTTTGGAGGCAACCTGATAGCCTTGTCTAAGAAAACTGGCGGATTAAGACCTATTGCTATCGGTTACATCTGGCGTCGTCTGGTTGCGAAATGCGCCAACCGATATGCAGTTAGCAAGCTGGCTCCAGACCTTATTCCAATTCAGATCGGAGTAGGATGCTCAGGTGGATGCGAGGCTGCAGTTCACGCCGCTCGCACCTTCATTACGAATATGCATCATGACCAGCTATTTGTTAAACTAGACTTCGCTAACGCCTTCAACAGCGTTAGACGGGACGTGATGCTGAGGTCGGTCTACGAACATATTCCTGAGCTTTACCCCTTCATACACCAAAGCTACGCTTACCCTTCTATTCTCCAATTTGGTCCGTTTGCAATAAGGTCAGAAATGGGCCCGCAGCAAGGAGACCCATTAGGACCGCTACTTTTCTGTCTTCCTCTGCAGCCAACTCTACGTTCCCTCCATTCGCAGTTGAAGATTGGATATCTAGACGACCTGACGCTCGGAGGATCACAGGAAGCAGTAATGAACGATCTTAGCAAAATCATCGAACTCGAGGCTAGCTTGGGGATCAGCCTCAACCGACGCAAGTGCGAAATCTATGGTGAATCTTCTGTTGTCAGCGACTCTTTCAGCGATTTCAGACGCGTCGAGTTTGGCTCTTTGGAATTACTCGGTGCACCACTTTTCAAAGGATCGGCACTCGATGAATCGCTCAGAAAACAATGCGCTACACTCGAAGATGCAATTAAGCGACTCTGCTGTCTTCCTACACAACATGCGATTATTCTCCTCAGATCATCATTTGGAGCACCTAAACTTACCCATCTGTTAAGATGCTCTCCGTGCAGCGAACACCCGCTTCTCAAGTTATTGATAAAATCATGCGCACCGGTATTCAGAATATCTTGAATGTAGACTTGGATAATACGCAGTGGCTCCAGGCAACTCTACCAATCCGCGAGGGTGGACTTGGATTTCGTGCGGTGTCGACGCTGGCTCCTTATGCTTACCTAGCTTCAGCCGCGTCAACTGAACGTACGAAGTCGGCCATCCTCGGGCCATTAGACACGCAGGATCCACTCATATCGCAGCTGATCATCCAGATCAAAGCACCCTCCTCAATTATTGAATCTCTACCAACATCACAAAAAGCGTGGGAAGGACCCGCAATAGAATCAACACGCAAACAAATCTGGGACAGCTACACTGATCCTTTCAACCGAGCCAGGCTTACCGCAGTCGCTGCCCCACATGCGGGAGATTGGCTGCACGCCTTACCATTAGCTTCTTGCGGCCTATTTCTGGACAACGAAGCTATTAGAGTTGCGGTTGGTCTCCGACTAGGTCTTAATATCTGTGCGCCACATAAATGTCAGTGCGGAGAAATCGTCGATCCACGCGGACAACACGGCTTTGTCTGCAGACTGTCCGCCGGCCGTTCTATCAGACATTGCACATTGAACGACATCATTTGGCAGGCTCTTCAAAAAGCCGGTGTCCCGAGCACGAAAGAACCGCTAGGTCTCCTCCGATCCGATGGAAAGAGACCAGATGGAGCCACTCTCATTCCTTGGGCCAGTGGCAAATATGTGGGATGGGACGTCACATCTGTCCACACCTGCGCCAAATCCTACTTGCATCTGACCTCAAACTCTCTCGGGGCCGCAGCGGAAAATGCAGCAACACGCAAGCATCACAAATACTCCGGCCTTCCCGTCTCATACACATTTATTCCGATTGCATTTGAAACTATGGGACCACTCAACGCAGAAGGCAGCGAGTTCATCGCCGAAATTGGTCGTCGAATTGCTTGCGTTACAGGAGATCAGAGAGAGGCATTCTACTTATTCCAGCGTCTCTCAGCCTGCACACAGCGATTCAATAACGTAGCTTTTAAAGGAACCTTTTCATCGAAAACCAAAAACCTGCCAGAGCTGCATTCGTTCAAGATTATGACCGACGTCGAGACGAACGACGTCGAGACGAACGACGTCGAGACGAACGACGTCGAGACGAACGACGTCGAAATCGAAGAGTTGAATGAGGAGGCGAGCGAACTGTTCATCGTCGACGACAAAACCGCTCGACAGAAGAAGAAAACCAGGAGGAATACAAAAGCAAGAACGCCACCAAAGCAGAGCAAGTTCTCTACGAGAATGAAAACGACATAGCTGGGGTAAATGAGCCAGAAATGCCGAATGAGACAGAGAATGAATCTCCACCTGAAAAATCTGAAGCTACTGAGGAATGGACTGAAGATGAAAAAGACGAAAAGTCTCGCTTTGGAAAAAACATCAAGAAGAAAATGAATCGGAAGAAAACGCCAAAAGCGGGAAAACCAGAGCAAACTGTTCCACCGTCCATACCATTTATCGACCTGTTGCCTGATGGAGATCCGGTTGGAGAAATACAGGATCATGACGTCGGCGCCGACAGCAACATGGCTAAAGATATATTTACGTCGGAAGAGGCTAGAGCTCGCGATCGAGTTCAGAACGACACGTACAAGGAGGTAAGGATAGCTGCAGAGGTTCACAGACAGACGAGAAAGTACATGCAGACGATTTTTAATCCAGGACCGAAGCTGATTGATCTCTGCGAGACTCTGGAAAGCATCACCCGAAAGCTGATAAAGAAGACGGTCTCCGTGCCGGTTTGGCCTTCCTAATGGACGTTTCCATTAACAATTATGCTGCGCATTACAATCCTAACAACGGTGACATGACGGTATTCCAGCATGACGATTTGATGAAGGTCGACTTTGGAATCCACTTCAACGGCCGGGTCATTGATTGCGCTTTTACGGTGGCATTCAATTCACGATACGATCCGCTTCTTGCCGCGATGAAGGATGCGACAAACACGGGGATCCGTGAGCGCAGGATCTACGTGCGTATCAGCGACGTCGGAGAGGCCATCCGGGAAGTCATAGAATCCAATGAGGTTGAATTGGACGGAAAGATGTACCCAGTGAAGAGCATACATAACCTGAGCGATCACTCGATGGCGCCGTTCAGGATCCAAGTCGGTAAGACGGTTCCGATCGTCAAGGAGGTGACACGACCAGGGCGGAGGAAGGTGAGTTCCTTGCCATCGAGACCTTCGGAAGCACCGGAAAGTTCACGTTCACGTCGTCATGGAGACGTCTCATTACATGAAAAACTATGAAGCCGGTCATGTTCCGACCCGAGTGACGAAATCGATGCAGCTTCTCGGAGTGATCGACAAGCATTTCGGCACGCTTGCGTTCTGCCGTCGGTGGCTCGATCGTCTGGATCAGACCAAGTTTCTGATGGTGCTGAAGAATCTGTGCGACATGGGAATCGTCGATCCGTATCCTCCACTCTGCGACATCAAGGGTGGCTGCTACACCTCTCAGTACGAGCATACTCTCCACTTACGACCGACCTGCAAAGAGGCTGGGAAGACAGCAAAGTACTCAAAAAAACCACCTGCAGCTTCAAAGAAGAAGCCTCAGTCACTGGTCGAAAAAACAGTAGCTGAAGCCAAAGCTGCATTTGTTGACATCGATCTGTCGGAGGAAGGAGTCTGAGGAAGCGGACAGCTGCTCCACCCAGCAATGCTCCAAAGACATCAACGAAAGCTGTCACGAAGAGACAGGCAGCAGGGCCTAAGAAAGCAAAGGGCTCTCAGGACACGAAGGACAGCAAGACTTCTGCTGTCAAGTCCGAATAGCAGATCTTTCATGAAAACAATATTAAAATAATTAGCAAAATAAAGTTATTAAAAGTAAAATATTTAATATCAAAATAATTAGCAAAATAAAGTTATTAAAAATAAAATATTTAATAATAAAATAATTAGCACAATCAAGTTATTAAAAATATAATATTTAATATTAAAATAATTAGCGCAATAAAATGATTAAAACTAAAATATTTAACAATAAAATAATAAGCATAATAAGGGATATTTTTACACCCACTAGCACCAACCCCAACACCCTCCAATTTGAGACCGACCCCCGCAAACACTCCTCCCCAATCTGAGCCTGGGATGACCTTTTTTTGCTTGTCAGGCATTTTCGGCATGGACTCCCAAAATATACTGACACCCACCCCCCACAATTGATAATCCTGAAATAACCCTGAGCGCAATTCATTAAATGTATCTAAAATTGAACTACGCCACAGATTGATGTAAACTTGAATGAAAAAGTGGGGGACCCAGCCCCATACGCAGTGTTTTATGCAGACTCCAGGCCTGGGGAGAATCAGGGGCGTAGCTAGGAATTTTATTTGGGAGGGTATAAATATTTTGGGTAGGTATAAATCTTAACTATAAACCACATAAACCACATATAACCACATGTAAATCACATAAAAAACTTTAAGGTAGACTGATTTTGGGGGGTATATGTACCGATATACCCCCCCGTCGCCCCTGGAGAAAATTGACTTGGCTGGAGGGGAAGAGATGCCGTTCAATGCAAAACTTCGTGTCAGTGCTGAGATTTTGGAGGGATTTTGTGGTTTTTGAGGGGAATCTCCCCCTAACAGACCTGGATAAAACACTGCCCCTACTTTTCCCTTCCCTATGGTAGCCTCTCAAAAAGTGGAGGTGCTTGAGCCTAGAGGCCCAATAGAAGTTTACGCCTATGACGCCACTCATTGGCTCACAATATTGTATTGATAATAATAAATTGTAATAGTAATAATAACAAATAATAATAATAATAATAATAATAATAATAATAATAATAATAATAATAATAATAATAATAATAGCCAGCTTTAGAGTTTTTCAGTAAGGTAAACTTCAGACAACTTGTTTTAAAACGGGATTTTTCTTTGCAAACCGGATGCAGACATCGATGACCTCTGTCGAGCTAAAGAGGCTAAATTATAACATTGAATTGCTCAATACATTAAATTTCTAATTGTCAGACTCAGATATTTTAGATGTCAACTGCTTTAAAATCAAGCACAATACATTAAATACATTTAATACATTACATATTGGACATTAAATACATGTCGAACACCGTTTGAAACGTGAATGAAATTGCTGTATTGCCTGACTGCTGGTTGAGATTAAGACGGCGAGGTGTAGTCACTCGGAACTTCAGTGGATTGCTGTATCCAACGGCGTTACTGACGGACAGATAGAACGTGTAAGTGGTCCCTGGGCTCAGGTCACTGACAACGAGGTTGTCACTGCCTGAAATTACGCAATAACGTCGATTGATTGATTGATTGATCGATCGATCGATTGATTACACTTTCAGGTGACATCTAACGTAGCTTGATCAACGCAGGCTGTCACCTAATTGTCCTGTCTTATGACCTGGATTTTTACTTGTTTCTTATGCGATTAGGACAGGCATACGGCACGCCATCGGACGAGATACTGCTATGCATAGATGTAATAAACGTTTTTTACGTTTTTTATTTTCCCACGTTTTTAACGTTTCTTGTTTTTCCATGTTTTTCACCGTTTTTTTAATATTTTTGCCAACGTTTTTAAAAATAATAAATGTATATATAATGTAAATATAATATAAATATAATAATATGCCAGAATTATTACTTTTTATTTCATTTCACAGTCGTTTTGCATAGTGTGACTTGATTGTTTATTCCCAGTGGGTGGGTAAGACACATGCCCTAATCTCGCTCAGATAAACGTCGGTAACGTTTCTTATCCAACGTCTTTTAACGTTTTTAATTATTTTCGTAATGTTTTTAACATTTTTAACGTTTTAAAATTATTTTTCAACGTTTTTTACATCTATGCTGCTATGCACTAAGAAGTGGCGCTATAGAAGTCGATTTGATTGTCATTTCAAGACGCGGCTTTCTGCGCCGTTTTCCGCCAGTTTGTTTTCATCCAGCTGAAATTTTTGACAAATTTTGGCAAATTTTAGACATTTTTCGAATTTTTACAAATTTTTTGCAAAACGTTTTGAAAATTTTGAGCAATTTTGGAGCCGTTGCTATTTTAGGGCCAATGTTGGAAAATTTTGCGCCCTAATTTTTATATTTGTTGGCAATGTTTGCCATTTTGCACATTAATACATTATAATTTATAAATTAATATTTTTTATTTGTTTTTCACGTCCAAAATGCCACCCCACCGGTCGGCGCCCACAAATGACGCCTCTGAGAAGTCGATTTGATTGGTCACTGACTGAAATTGAAGACGCGGCTGTGTTGTTCTGCGCCGTTTTCCGCCACTTCGTATTTGATCATCCAACTGAGGATCGGCATCAATGGATGGTCTGGCGGAGTTGGCCGGAGAAAAATTAATAGCAACAGAAAATAAATGTCGTCGGCGTTTAATCCAGGACGGACACAAAGCGAACAAAAAATCCGGAAGTTACTGAAAACCACTCCAACCACTGGAATCATCATAGATTCATCAGAAAGAGTTGAATGGTTTTCGGCGCCCGGGCAAGATTCAGAATGGATGAAATAAGAAACCCGGGGACGAATTTTTAAGCCGTCAACCAGGGGAGAAGATCTCCATTTATCGACCTCAAAGACCTTTTGGGTGGACGGATTGGATATTCATTCCATGGCAGAGCTATTTTTCATTTGTTTTTCAAGACACCGTCCAAAAATAGCAAAGGACACCGGAACTTTGGAGACGGTCATGGAGAAGTCAATCGTTGGACACAGCTGGACCCCGAAGACCTGACCTGATACGGCTCGATTATAAATCCAACTCCCCAACCCCGTCGACTCATTAATGTTTCCTGGACAATTGACGTTAAGTCGAAAGACATTTTTAAATGAAGTTACCCGCTTCTATCAGTCTCCCATAGGCTGAGTCGATTCCATGAACATTTTTCGCAACGCACTGGTAGGTGCCGTAAGGTGAAGGTCCGGTTTGGTCTACAGTCGATGGCGGCCTAATCTGGAACCAGATACATGCGTTTGCGATGTACAGTATTATTTATTTATTTATTTATTTATTTCAAGACAATTTCTATAGCGCCGTGCACTAGGCTAAGGCCTACGACAAGGGCACTGCACACACAGTCAACCATATCCTAAACTAAAAAGGTGCGTCTTTAGTTCTCTCATTATTAACATACATCAAAGATACATCAAAGATACATCAAAGATACATCAAAGTTACATCAAAGATGCATCTTAGGCCTAATTTTCATCAACTCGAAGATATTTTGAAATCATAGACGGTGGCGTAGCCAGGATTCCAGAATAGGGGGTCACTTCGACATTTTTCACCCCAAAATTCTTTGTCGAGTAAAAAAGTTCGTCGTCTCAAACGCTTCAGTCTACCATTTCAACCATCTACTCCATATAATACTTCTAATATTACCCCCTACAACTCCCCCAACTACTCACCGGTTTTGGACGAATCTCACCACTGGTCCCGATCCGAATAGGGGGCCGGACCCCGTGGCTACCCCAATGCTCATAAAATATCTCAATCTGAAACTAACTTAGACAAATCAAAAATAAAAATGCTGTAAATATGTAACTAATAGGTAGGCAAGACAGGGTTAATTTCCCAAACATTTTGGAACCGCGACCCATTTCAGCAGATTTGTAACGTGTCGCGACCCAAATCATAGCATGCAATATATAAAAAAAAACTGTATTAGGCCATCTGGCGAACGTTAATTGAAAAGAATCTTTTGAGTTTTAAAAAAAATGGCAAAACAAAAGCTCTGATTCAATTCGAATGAAAATATGGCAAATATATTAGGCAGAATTATTTATATTTTTGTCAAATAAGACAAAAGGAGAGAAATAGATTTTTAAAATTTTTTGAAAATTATCATTTTTAAAATTTTGTCAGGAACACACCTTTGTTACGCATCTTAAAAATCCTATGAATATGGCAAAATCGCTTAACCGCTAGGATACATCAATTCGTTTTGACAGAGATTCCCCATTGTTATTGGAGTTTCCGAGCAAAATGGCTGGAATACGCTTTCCTTGCGCTATTGCGAAATAAGATTAATTTAAAAACGACCGTAGACCCATAGCTTCCCAAACTTTTTGGAACTGTGCGACTCACTTCGATAGATTGGATAAAAAACTAATCATTTTATTATAAGCGGCGTATGGAGGATTGCAGGCATTATAACATTTCTTAAAACCTAAGCCTACTTTCAAGGCTCGTGGCATTGTGGTGTTGGTTAGAAAATGACACTTTTGAATATAATTTTGCTCTACCCCGCGAGCCATTGGACTAAGCCCTGCGACCCACTTTTGGGTCGCGACCCGCAGTTTGGGAAACACTGGGCTAAGCGATCAAATAAATGGTAGGTAGGCCGATGGTGAAACCATATGATGTCGCTTCATATAATTTCTGAATTTGTTATTCTCAGAAATACAATAGTTGCATTGATATGAATTTCACTCAAATTGAAAAGAAATTCAAAACCTGACATCATTCGTGGTTAATTACACTTTAAACATTCAGCTGGTGCAATAGGATGTAATGTAATAAAAGACTTATATAGTGCCTCTTTTATTTTAAAAAGTAAAAAAGTCAAAGTCCTTCCCGAGCCTCACGGGCTCATAGAGCGGCGCTAATCTCCGCCTCGATAGCCCTCAGCCAGGCGCACGTGCAATGCCACGGATACGGGGCTAGTGTATCGCGTAGCGTACCTGTTCGACTTATCGCATGGATTTTTACCACTGCTCCTCATGATTTTACCATCACGAAAAACGCTGACTCGACCTTTAGTTCCTGCGGGACTCGAACCAGCGACCTCCTGCTCCATTGTCCAACGTTGTTACCACTCTGCTAAGTTCCCGCCCCTGCCTTTTTTTATTACTATTCAAAATTGCTGCTGGCTTTAGAGTCGCTAGATAAGAAAATGAGACTATAGTCTTTTCGAAGAGCTGAGCGTGGAAGTAAGAAGTGAGGTGCGATCAGATGGAGATAACCCATTCCAGAGAGAGGGTCCAGTTACTCTGAATGACCAACGCTGGGTGAGAGTGGTACTACGTATACGTGATCAAGGGACAATGGACATCCACATGATCAATATGGCGAAGCAAAAGAGGCGAAGTAGTGGACGTTAGCAGAGTGGTAACGACGCTGGATGGTGGAGCAGAAGGTCGCGGGTTCAATTCTCGCAGAAGTCCTAAGGTCGACTCAGCCTTACTTGCTAGAGGGCGGTGGTAAACTGAGGAGCAGCGTTAAGCTGTGAGGTAAAACGTGGGTCTGGGGAAAGTAATGGCAACCTACCCCAGATTAATGGATTATACCACCTACGTCGCTGATTGCCCAGGCTGGAGATAAGCGCCGGAACCCAACGCTCGGAGCCTCGGACTCGAGTAGGACCCACCTTTACATTTAGTGGAAAACGGTGGTTGAAAAATAAATCAGTAATGTAAGAAGGGCTGTACAGTGCAAGGGTTGTGGACAAATGGAACAGTTTGGACGATCGAGGTGGGAGTGACAGTTGAAACAGTAAACGGATTCAAAGGCTACCTCGATAAACTAGGTTATTGAATGCAGTTGGTTACAACAGTGGTTTTCACACAGGCTTACGTAGCCTCCTAAACCACTTAAAATCACATTATTATTAGTTAATTGGCATGGGACAATTCTGAACGTTGCAATGGAGGGAACGCGCCCTCCGGGAAGGCACAGAGGACGATGGTTTTGACGACATGGTTTGACGACATCAGAGAGAGAGAGACGAGAGAGAGAGAGAGAGAGAGAGAAATCTTGAGACAGAGAGAGAGAGAGAAAGAGAGAGAGAGAGAGAGAGAAGAGGAGAAGAGAGAGAGAGAGAGGGACGGGAAATCTTGGGAGGCGATCGTTCCACAAGACAAAATTGCTGGATCGTTCGACAAACTGCTGAGTTCGACGGTTCCTAAGAGGACTTTCAGCTGATGATGATGATGATGATGATGATGATCAGGGGCGTAGCGATGGGGGTATATCGGTATATATATCCCAAAAATCAGGCTACCGTAAAGTTTTTAATGTGTTTTTTAAGATTTCAAAGTTTTTAAAGATTTATACCCCTCCCCTGCAATCGTATTATACCCACCCACCCATGCACCCTTCCCAAATCAAATTCCTGGCAACGCCCATTATGATGATGATGATGATGATGATGATGATGACGATGATGATGATGATGACGATGATGAAGAAGAAGATGATGATGATGATGATGATGATGATGATGATGATGATGATGATGATGATGATGATGATGATGATGATGAAAATGCGGTTGATTGAGACATTGATAAGACCAACCGTTAGCACGCTAACGACGTCGCCATCAGTTTGCAGGTAGTTCGCTATTTGGTACATGTAGTTGTTCTGGATTGGCTGTTGGTTTCGCTGCCAAGTCAAGGTCGGCGAAGGAACTCCGTCTGCGGCGCAGCGAAAGGACCGCCTCTCGCCCGCCCAGGCGACCGCCTCCGACTGGGCCACCGAAGCAGATGGTCTGTCTGATAATGGAAACACATTCAAATGCGAGTTCGATTCGCTGAATCTCGATCAGTGGTCGATAATCCAACCAGGGGCGTAGCCAGGAATTTGATTGGGGAGGGTATAAATATTTTGGGTGGGTATAAATCTTAACTATAAACCATATAAGCCACATATAACCACTAAACCACATGTAAATCACATAAAAAAACTTTAAGGTAGACTGATTTTGGGGGTATATATGCCGATATCCCCCGTCGCTACGCCCCTGAATCCAACATCGATTTATTTGTCTGTTCGACAGCTCGTACAAGTGCAAAGTGTAAAGCGCTTTTGCCTAAAGTCTCTTGCTTTGTTACTGCGCTATATAAACTGTCGCAGTGGCGTAGCCAGGATTTCCGGAAGGGGCTTGGTTTCGATCGTGACCAAACTTTGCTAATTTTTCTTATTTTTCTTTTTTAGGAGCTGACAAGCAAAAAAGTTCGTCGCCTTCGTATTCTTTCAATTTTTTTCAATTTTCTATAGCACTTAGAAAATTTTTCAATCGGCAGCCAGCCAAGGGGGCTTTGACCCCCAAAATCGCGTCAGAAAATGAAAAATGGTTTGAGTGAAGTTGCCGCCCCAACGGCCCCCCACTTGCCAAATCCTGGAGCCGCCACTGCGCTTAGCCCGTCTCGGTGTCACCCCCTTGTGCTGTAATTGGTGCCACTAGGTGCGGCCCGAAACCCCCGTAGTGACGTCACTGGTTCTTGACCCTTGTCGGAAATGATTTTACCCGGTAGGCCCTAAGTACTGTGTGATGCTTGGGTCTTCAGAAGTTTCTATTCATTTTTCCGCAGAAAATCAGGAGGGGGTCGGACTGAAATAATTCTCAACCACCACAAAAGGGTCAACAACCCCCCCGTCCCTACGCCCCTGGTCAACAGATAATAATATTTTAGACTTTCGATGGCGTCGTTCTCACGTGGTGGGAGGGGTCTTGAACCTTCAAAATTCTCCATCATTATATACTTCTTCTTTAGGTCATAGGTGATGTGTATTTTCACGTTAGCGACCATGGATTTTATAACTTTATTCGATTCTGACATCCTCTTATTAATTCATTCCTTCTCGCAGGCAGTCTACATAGGTGTTTATCTGCCTTCCTTTTGCTCTTTTCCCCTCCACTTTTTTCCAGTTATTACCAAATGTTCCAGGCCTCCCTTCCTCATATATATATATATATAGTGGCGGCTCTAGGATTTGGCAAGTGGGGGGCCGTTGGGGTGGCAACTTCTAATCATGGGGGCCAACCATTTGTTGTTTAATGTATGTAGCATTAAGTATAGGTCCCAACTGGGGGGGCCACTGGAGGGGCAGGCAGGCACTCAGGCACTCAATAGGGAGGCACGGGGCCCCTGCCCCCCCCCGGTGGAGCCGCCACTGTATATATATATATACTATCATGTCGCTATCGGCAGTTTTACTGAATGAAACGCAGCTATTAATATCTGCTGGTAATTGTGAACCGAGTCGAAATTTCATCGATATGATGGATGGGTTTGCAAGATGTGTGCTGATTGGGGAACGACTGTGACTTCCCTCGCGCTCCCTCGTTTTCGTTGATATCACAGTTGTAGTAGTAGTAGTAGTAGTAGTAGTAGTAGTAGTAGTAGTAGTAGTAGTAGTAGTTGTTGTTGTTGTTGTTGTTGTTGTTGTTGGGAGCAGTGGCGTAGCCACGGGGTGGGGTTGGGGGTTAAAATCCCCTCTTGGCTGACACCGAAATTTTTTTATGTTTTTCATGCATTTTTTATTTTCGGGCACGATTTTGGGGGTCAAACCCCCATGGCTGGCTGCCGACCCAAAATTTCTATATAATGTAAAGGTGTAAGGTGACGACCTTTTTTGATTGTCAGCATCTGCAAAGGAAAAAGACAAGAATGAAAGATGAGGATGACCTTTTTGCCTGTCAAGATTTTTTTGAAGTTGGTTACGATCAAAACCAAACCCCCCTTCCGGAAATCCTGGCTACGCCACTGGTTGTTGGGAACATCAGTTCACAGGAGAATTCCGGTGCGTTTTACTGATTTATTTAATAACAGAAGATTAAATGATAGAAAGAATCATTTCCATTGAACATGCGCTCACTTCCTCTAGATTTTATCAATGTCTTCGTCGGTAACCGTTGCGAATCGCAAGCCGTAAGGTTAGCGCCTGTAAAGGCTTTTATAGTCAAGCTAAGAGCTCAAAATCGATGCGACCAAAATAGCTACAGAGAACCAGTTCACAATATTGATTGGCCTGCTGCATGTTCTTCTAGGACAGGGTTTCCTAATCATAACATTAATATTTTTTTAATACATTAGGCCATCTAGCGAACGTTAGTTGAAAATAATATTCTGAGTTTTGAATAAATGGCAAAACAATTCGAATAAAAATACGGCAAATAAATTAGACAGAATAATTTATAATCGCCAAAAATAAGACAAAAGGAGAGAAGTAGAATTTGGAATTTCTTGAAAAATTATCTTATTTAAAGTTTTGCCAGGACCATACCTTTATTACGCGTCTTATAAATCCTATGAGTATGGCAAAGTCGCTTGACCGCCAGTTTGCACATGCTTATTTCTTGAACAGAGATTCCCATTGTTAATGGAGTTTCCGAGCAAAATGGTCGGAATACGCTTTCATTGCGTTGTTGCGAAATAAGATTAATTTTTAAAAGTACTTTAGGCCCATGCGTCCAGCATACGTCCTTGTTGCAACATTGCGTTTGCGATAGGCGACATCCAAGGGTGATAGCATTCGAATCGAATACTGTTTCATTTAATTTATAATGAAATAATTGATTTAAATAATCGTCGAACGTTTGCTGAATAATCATAATAATAATAAATTGAAAATTTTCGCAACTTTTGAATTTTTGAGCCCGTTTTCAAATCCGGGCTTTTCTGGGCTTTTAAAAAAAACGCAATCTCGGCTTTTTCCTATGTTTTGCGTAAAAGCATATGGTGTATAGGCTCCGCCCACATGCCCATAGTTGGCTTCAGCCGTTAAAGGAGGCCTGCATAGGCTCATATTCTCTCCTGTGTATTATTGCTCCAAGTTTAGGCCAGGGTCTTCCAAACTTCAACGGCTTTGTAACATGCCGTGACCCAGGCATGTTAGTGCTTGGCCTTGTGCTTGGACTTGTACTGTGCTTAAGTACCAAAAAGCAAGTGCCTGTGCTTGGCCTTGGCCTTGGACTATGAGTGCTTGGCCTTGTGCCTTAGGTGCTTGGCCTTGTGCTTGGCCTTGTGCCTTAGGTGCTTGTTAACAAGAGTAGCTACTACAAATTGTACACATTTTGTGTGCATTATTTATGAGTATTTTGAAAACTTACAAAGTTTTAGTTTTACCCGATTTCATTGCTGACAATGTTAGTTGAAATGTGCAGTAAATTTTGAACCTAAGCGAAAAGGTTGCTTATTTGAACATGCACTTGTGCTTGCTTGTACTTGTGTTTGAATGTAAAATGCATAGCCTTGTGCTTGGCCTTGTACTTGTGTTTGAATGTAAAATGTGCCTTAGGTGCTTGGCCTTGTGCTTGGCCTTGTGCCTTAGGTGCTTGGTCTTGTGCTTTTACCTTGTGCCTTAGGTGCTTGGCCTTGTGCTTTTACCTTGTGCCTTAGGTGCTTGTTAACAAGACTGCGGGCGTGACCCTGCAAACTTATTGTCAACTAAAATTGGATAAAGCACTAATCACTTTAATATAAGCCCTGTATGGATGATTGCAGGCGAATAAATTCTTAAAGCCTAAGCCTACTTCTTGCAACTTTCAAAGCTTGTGACATTGTGGTATAATGGTATTTGTTAGAAAATGACACTTTTGAATCTAATTTCGCGCTATCCCGCGACCCTGAGCCCTGAGCCCTACGACCCACTTTTGGGTCGCGACCCACAGTTTGGGAAACACTGGTCTAGGAGTATAAAGCTCGGCTTTTTAGCAAGCCAGAGCCCACGAATTCCCACCTAGAAGGGCAGAGGGTGAACCCTTTGCCCAGCCAGCAATGCATTGCTACCTACATGAGTTAATGATCTGAAGGTAAGAACCCTTCTAATTTTAGAAATTCAAACTAAGCTGGCCAGTGGCGGTTCCAGGATTTCTTGGTGGTGGGATGAATGAATTAATGGAAATTTGGTGAGGGGATGAAAAGAGAGGGAAAAATCAATAAACTTTGCCGAAAAAGGCTGGAAAGGGGAATTTTATTCCTCATTTTACTACACTTTTACCGAAAAATAGATTGATAAGCAAAAACAAGTCATCCCCCGGTTAGTTTTACTAGACTTTTATCCAAAAATAGGTTTCACAAGCAAAAACAAATTTAGTCCGAAAGTCCGGTATGGGGATGCATCCCCACTGATCCCCCACGTGGAACCGCCACTGAAGCTGGCTATGAACCGTCCATACAGATACATACATTCGATGATCAGAGGTATAGTTTTTGTATCAGAACCAGCCAGATTACGAGCAGAACAGTCAAGCGAGCCAGTCAACGATCGATCGACGTTGCGTATCGTTAGAGTATTCAGCCCCGGCTGAAGTCTCTCCACCCACTTCCCTGAGCTGATCTGCAAAAAGAAAAACCTCGTCACTCCTGTCACTTTCATTTCAGTGCGCACTGACACATTTTAAAAAACTTTAGTTTGGGGTTTGCCCAAGAACGTAAATAAAACTCATAGTTCAGTGTTTATTCTAGCCCCCTTGACATTGGGGGGATTTGAAATGTTTGGGGGCAAGGTTTGAGTTTCCACACGTTTGGGGGGTTTCCATTCCCAGCCAACATCTAAAAATTTTTATGGGGAGGGAATTTCAAACTTTGAGGGGCAGGGATTCCTCTCTCCTAAGAAGGCCTAGAATAAACACTGCTTATAGTTAATTAACACTGGTAATGTAATGCAATTGTACTGTAATGTAATTAGCTATTTATATTGCGCCCGTTCAATTAATGTTAATAAGCGCATTACAATGTGAATAATTTTAAGCACATTGGTGCAGCGGTCGAAGAAGATTACTACACCCTGGCAGGGAGTGTAGGGGCAGGTGGTGTCTGTCATAAACCGGGGGTTGTATACAATAATGCATCAATATAGCTCGCTGCTAAGTTTCACGTGTCATAATATTACGCAGGCATTTCATCGCAGAAGATAAGCCTCTTCACCAGCAATATTTTTACACCCCCTAACACCCCCCAACACCCCAATTTGAGACCGACACCCCCAAACACCCCCAAACTGAGCCGGGGATGACATTTTTTGTTTGTCAGACTTTCGGCATGGATGGGACCGCACAAAATATACCAACACCCCCTCCCACAAATTGATAATCCTAGAAATAACCCTGTTCTTCACAGTTGAGATTTTGATCAGAGTTGTCCATGGGTCCATTTTTCAGAACCCAATCTAACCCAACCCACAAAATCTCCAACCCAACCCAGCCCAACCCATGTCGGTAATTGTTACTCGACCCAACCCAACCCACCGCAATACAGTACAATCATGGCTTATTTTCTGACCCGACCCAACCCAACCCATTTCCGGTGGCGCCGTTTCCGGCGGCCAAGCATGCTCCTGTGCATGCCTCGGAAAAGCGTCGTTCTGGGCGGTTCGACGATATGTTGCGCTCGTTTTAGCGCAAAATGTGCGAGTAGTGACCTTCCCGTCATTTTCGGGAGGTCCTCTACGCTTTTCTCGGGTGGATTAGGACGGTTTTAGTCGCTGATTCGTCGCCTGTCTGGTCCGCCATCTTGTTTTGCGATTTTTCTATCAACGCGGCCTGGCAGAACTGCAGACTAGATACCCGTGCGGGAATGCTGCAACATCCGTTCTAATTGTAACCTGGAATTCCATCCAAAGTCGGATTCACCTAGATCGACGACGGTTTACTCACGGGAGTCCGCATCTCAGAAATTCTCCGTGTGGCTCGCCTCGCGGACAGTTCTCACAACATCCGCGGAATTTACTACATCTCATCCCGTGTTTTTGTTCCTTTGACGTGCCTGGTGCGGACGGTTCTACAGCGGAAGGCTCCTTTCTACGGGATTGCTGTCGTTTGGGCGGCGATTTCCGTCGTTTCCATCAGGGCTGACTTTACGCTGTCTCTGTTATCCGACGTTCCCCATCGGCATGCCAAAGTATGTCAAAGCGCCTTTGACTTCGACCTTCGTCGTGCGTACGGCGCTATAGAAGTCGTCAAGAAGATAAAGATAAAGATAAAGATAACCCGTGGACACCTCTGATTTTGATTACCGGTATAGTTAACATCTGGCGTCCTTACCATCTCCTGCTTATCCCTCGGCAGTGACTCGCGGTCTGTTGGAGCCCACTCGATCGTTGGAGTTGGGACACCGGACGCTTCACAGGACAGGCTTATCGTCTGACCTTCTTGTACTGACGCTCTGTACGGCAGAGGTCTGATCGAAGGCGGAACTACAACGAGAAAACAACATACCGGTATTCTGAAGAATTCAACCAGTCAGGGCGGTTCCACGTTGGGGATGACTGGGGATGCATCCCCACCGACCAGGGTTATTTCTAGGATTATCAATTTGGAGGACGTCGGCAAATTCTGAGGGTCCCCTGCCCAAAAAAGTCTGACAAGCAAAAAAAGTTAATCCCATAGCCGAGATTGGGGGTGTTGAGGGATGTCGGTCTCAAATTGGGGGTGTTGGGGGTGTTAGGGGTGTGCATAAATATCCCTGCCACCGGCCCACCAAAATGCGTCTTCAATGGAAGATGATCGTCTAAAAACTGCTGATGATCAATTTTTTGCTTGTCAGCCTTTTTCAGGGTTTACCGCGTCCAGGTTCCCTACTACAAAGTCGCCATCTCATCTTCCTAGAAACTCATTTCATCTCCCCCCGACCAAGAGTTCTCGGAACCGCCACTGTACCCAATCGATATTTTGATGCAAACGGATTTCTCTGGACACGAAACGTCAGATCGAAATTACGCAGAAATACGCTGGCGTAGCCACGAGGGACAGAAAACCAGGCCCAATATAATGGATGGGATCAATCAGTCCAGGGATTTGCGTTCAAACGATGAGATATGGGGGAGGAAGAGTAGGATAATTGGAATATAATCGATATATATATATATATATATATATATATCACTGTGTGTGTTGGATGAAAAAGTGTGGTGTGTGTGCTCACTGTAATGAAAAAGAACTCCTATCCAGCGTAGCGAGGGGGCGGGGGGCATATGCCCCCGAGCGCCGAGGTGGGGACGCCAAAATAAAAATTGGGTATTTGGGTAAGTGAAATGCATAATAAAGAAGAAACATGTGCGACGACCTTTTTTGCTGGTCAGCAGTGTTGGGTCGGCGCCGACGGTAGACTTTGCCCGCGGGCGCCGGATACCCTCGCTACGCCTCTGTTCCTACCCCTTCCCCTTCCCCATGGTAGTTTCTCAGAAAGTGTGGAGGGATCGAGCTTAGAGGCCTAATGGAAGTTTAGACCTTCGCCTAAGTAGCCTATACCGGATGTGCTTTTGCCAAGAATGTTCTTTTGCTTATTGGCTTTTTACGTCGAAAATGTCGGCGTTCTCCGATTTCGGATTTTCGGAACCCTGGCTTCGCCACCAGTGGCGGCTCCAGGATCTGGCAAGTGGGGAGACCGTCCGGGTGGCAACTTCTAAGCGTAGAGGCCAACCATCTGCTGATATGCATGCAGTAATAAGTATAGGGTCCCAATATAGGGGCCAGGCATTCAGTAGGGGACACGGCCCCCCTACCCGGGGCCTCCATGTGGAGTTGCCACTGCACAGCTATTACTATTATATTATTAGGGGCAGAGGATTGTAGGACATTCTCCCCTGGACATAATCCCCCCGGACATTACCTCCCCCGGTACACCCTTTGAAATGACATTGCCGGACATAATCCCCCCTTTGTTAACTCCATGGACTTTGACTATAATCATTACCCACACCATAAACCAAACACGAAACACTAACCATAAACGATACTGACGGCAGCCATGGCATCAGATAACCGATAAGTACCTTTTAAAATTAAGATCTATTACTTCTTTGCCTGGGGGATATGTCCGGGGATAATGTCCGGGGGGACAATGTTCGGGGGGATTATGTCCAGGGAGGAGAATGTCCGTATACCGTTGAGACTTACTCAGCATCTTGATGTCCACGGACAGTTCCTTCGATCCGTATTCGTTTGATACTCGGCAGTAGTAGCGACCTTCGTCTTCCTCGCTCAGTCTTTGAATTGTGTAAGTTTCGCCCTTTTCGTGCAAAATCGCCTTCGAACTCAACAAGTAAGACACTTTCTGATCCTAATTCCACGACAAAAAGTCACAATAATCATCCAGGAATAATTTAAACTTTGAGCTTTACACTTAGGGATACCGGATCAGTTGGAAGGAATTTAAGGACACACAAGACACATTGGTTTGTCAGACTTTTCAGGACATTAAAGAAACACAAAAAAACTAGTGATGATCTTGCTTGTCGGACTTTTTTAGGACGCTAAAGATGCAAAATGGCTCAAAAGCAAAAGAACTAATGATGACCTTTTAGCAATCAATATCAAAAATTACAAAGTCCTTTTAATCTAGAGTAATATCTGAAATCAGTAATCACTATTTTAAATGAAATTTTAGGACATTTTGCGTCCTTATTAAGGACAAACGCCCTTAAGGACGAGGCCACCTGGCCACGTAATTTAAGGACTGTCCTATCATTTAAGGACGTCTGGTAACCCTATTTACAGTAGAACTTCAGTATAGAGTACTTAGCTGGTCTGCAAAATTTAGTACGTTACATTCGAGGTACGTTGTGTACAATACCATCCAATAAGGAAGCGCCTCACATGCACGGAATCGTGCATTGCTGTAAGTTATAACCAGTGGCGGCTCTAGGATTTGGCAAGTGGGGGGCCGTTGGGGTGGAAACTTCTAATCATGGGGGCAACCATTTGTTGTTTAATGTATGTAGCATTAAGTATAGGGTCCCAACTGGGGCGCAACTGGGGGCCAGGCACTCAATAGGGGGCACGCCTCCCTGGCCCCCCCGGTGGAGCCGCTACTGGTTATAACAGAATATACGCTATAACCGAGTCCGTTATAACGAAGTTTTACTGGTGCTAGGTGCTACTTGCACATCATATCCAAAATCATTAAAGATCCAGGTCAAATCCAGGATATCCGACCGGACAATCAGATCACACAGTCTATGGTGGGATAAGCCAGTTCAAAAAATACGGTTTCTAATCTTGTTATGAATATTTATAATGAATTATAAAAACTAGAATCGGAAATGCATTGGAGCGCTGATTAGAGAAACTCCTCGAGTGGCGATGTGGGGGGTGTCATTATCTTACCCTCAGCCATTCGTATCTGACCGGTGGATTCCCGTCTGCTCTGCAGTGGAGGGTGACGTTCTGACCCTTGACGAGGGTGTCTGCCACAGGGGCGCGCATAATCACCGGAGGATCTGAAACGCAGAAGAGACAAGCAATGCATTGTCCCCGAAGACGTAAAGGGTTTGGAGTGGCGAGTAATTCCGTCTAATTAAAGACTGCGACCAAAACATCGGGTGGCGGCGTTCCAGGGTCTAGTGTCAGTGGCGTAGCCAGGGGAGTTGAAGGTTAAAAACCCCCTTGGTTGCCCGACCAAATTTTTTATTGCGTATTATTATTCTGTGGGTGGAGGGGCGCCAAAATCGGGTTTAAGATAGCAAAAACGAAAAAAAGAAAATCTTCAATGTAGTTGTACACGCTCATATAGCTATATAACTAACTTAATCAAGCAAAATAATAGGCGACGAACTTTTTTGGCTTGTCATTAGAAGTTGGAAATGGTCATGACCCCTTCGGGAAATCCTGGCTACGCCACTGTCTTGTGTCACCTGTTGGAAGGTAATAACTTACCTTAAGGCAGGTTAATATTACGTATCGTTTCACCAAAGGAAGCGCGGAACGTCGAAATATTTTAGTTTCTTATAATTATAGATAATTAAACGGGAAGGCATGTCGTTAGGACTGATGATTGTGATGATAAGGGCAAGATTCGAACACAATGGATCTCTACTCCCTCAGTAAAGCGTACTTTATGGACGGCCCCAACATCAAAATTTTCACCGATCACTGGGGATCTCACGTTAAGGTAAAGGTAAAGATACACTCCATAGGCTCAGCGCCCGTAGGAGAACCGAAGGGTTAGCGCCTTCAGTTTTACATGGCAACGGCTGAATGAGGGCGGTTGCCAGCCTTTCCCTCGCCGCCTTTCTTCCACCGAGTTAACACCCGATGTACTCATTCACAGCTGAGTCGACTGGGGGCGCTTCGGATAGAAACAAAAGTTTCCGAAAAGTTTCTGCCGCGGCCGGGAGTCGAACCACGGACCTCAAGATTGGCAGACCAGTGCGCTAACCACTGCTCCACCGCGCACCCGTCTCTCGCGTTCGTTAGCTCAAATGAAAACGGCACAGGCGTGATTGATAAAATGATACTTACACAGTACATCAAGCGATATATGTCTGGATTTGGAGCTTCGGTTGATGGCAACAGTTGCACGACATTCGTACGTTCCACTGTCCCTCAGGTCGAGTTTTCCGATGCTAAGCCCGTTCTGGTAGAACATGTATTTGCTGCCGTCTACAATAGCGATACTCAGAATATTATTCAGAGAAATTATATCGAGTGGCCGACAGTGCATGGCGGTTCCGGGATTTCTTGATGGGGGGGGGGTGAAATGAATTCATAGAAAGTTGGTGGGGGATGAAAAGAGAGAGAAAAATCAATAAACTTTACCGATAAAGAAAAACGCTGGCTTGCAAGAAAGGCAAATTTTCCCGAATTTTCCAAGACTTTTACCGAAAAATAGGTTGACAAGCAAAAAATAGGTCGCCCGCAGTTTTCCCCGTCATTTTACTTGACTTTAGCCCAAAAATAGTTTGATAAGCAAGAAAAAGTCCGATGGGGGATGCATCCCCCTCATCTCCCACGTGGAACCGCCACTGGTGGCCGATCCTGACTTCATCTGGGGACATTTCTTTCACTTTCTGCAGCATTCCCTCAAGTCTTTCCATCTAAACTCAAACTCGTTTTCTCCATGCCCGGTAACGTCCCAACCATGGATATCCAACCTTTGGATAAAATGAACTTGCTTGACAACCCCACTCTTTGGCAATGGCTATTTCAAATTTTGACTAAGCGACTAAGAATGAGCAGCTACTACGGTTCCACTTCTAAAAGCGCTAAATAAATTCACAAGATTTTACTTACTTATTTTCTGTTTAAAAACCCCACCATTTTCGAATCTCGTGAAGCTAACTAGAGCGCAATAATAACAATGATGATGATAATGATGATGATAATAATAATAATAATAATAATAATAATAATAATAATAATAATAATAATAATAATAATATATAATAATAATAATAATAAATATATGTTGTTATAATATATTGGCGCAAAAAAACGGACTAGCCACATTGATGTTTGCATTTAATATATAGCCGGTTTTTTTGCACCACCCTCTAATAATAATAATAATAATAATAATAATAATAATAATAATAATAAATAATAATAACAGATTAAATAATATAAAACCAGTGACATATAATAACTAACTATTAGGCCAGCAGTTCTCAACCTGTGGGTCGCGACCCCGACGGTGGTCGAATGCCGATTTGCGCAAAACTTGTAATTGTACAAAATTTTCCCATTGGTACTGTAGTTACTAGTTTTTTACTATAATTGCCATTCGAGGATAGGCATTGCAGATAACACTGGTAAACATAATTTTTGTCACAGAATCGCTCTGGTCTGTTTCCATATGTAGTTTTTCACGTAGTTTCCAAATATGTAATCAGAATTTTTCCATCACCCATACTTCAGGAGATATCGTCTATTAAAGAATATACCTTACTGTGAAATAGCCAATGCAATTTTAATTGTACAAAATTTTCCCATTGGTACTGTAGTTACTAGTTTTTTTACTATAATTGCCATTCGAGGATAGGCATTGCAGATAATTGAATCAGAATGATTTCAAAAATTGTAATTATTGTCTTAGCATTATTATTTTAGAAAACAGTTTTGACATTAATGAACGAAAGTGATATTTTAAGGTTGACTTCTTGGGAAATAACAAGCCCAACTGCTTAATGGATACTCTATTGGGAATTGAAAAATTGAAGGGGATCGCTAGGCACTAAAAAGGTTGAGAACTGCTGTATTAGGCCTTATAGGAGTATCCAGAACAATCTCTATGGTCACTGATCTATGCCCACCAGCAAGAAATCTGCTTCTGCCATTGGCGTCTATTAATAGACGACAATGGTTTCTATGGTTTCTGCCCACCAGTGGGCGGAGCAACCGGACTTTGTTGGTAAACACTGGATGCCCCTATAGCTTGTTAAATAATAATGGTGGGTTGAACCTATTCTTATTTCCCAGAATGCCTGCTGATAATAATTATTTCAGGCGATAGATGGATTGTTACCTGATGATATTATTCTGCCGTTGAAATACCAAGAAATCTCTGGCCTGGGGAGTCCCTTGGCCTTGCACGGCAGAAGCGCTGTACTTCCCAACAGATGGCGCTCCGAGGTTGACGTTTCGTCGAAACTAATTTCCTCTGTAAAAACATAGAAACCGACAGAATTTCACCGACAATTTCCGTCTCATCGATCAGCCT
>CM030872.1:3775112-3780112 GCA_018105865.1 Metaphire vulgaris
ACCCACGGGCATCTCTGTGCTGCAATAGTAGGAAGTTTGTACTGTAAAGTTTGTCAGTAGTGGTGGTTCCACGCGGGGGATGAGTGGGGATGCATCCCCACCGGACTTCTTTTGTTTGTGAAACCTATTTTGGGGTAAAAGTCTAGTAAAGCTACGGGGAAAACTGCGGATGACCTTTTTTGTTTTGCTTGTCAACCTACTTTTGGGTAAATGTGTAATAAAATTAGGGAGATAAATTCTCTTTTGTCAGCTTTTTCGGCAAAGTTTATTGATTTTTCCTTCTCTTTTCATCCCCCCACCAACTTCTTGTGAATTCATTTCATCCCCCTGCTAAGAAATCCTGGAACCGCCACTGTTTGTCAAAATAGATTAAATTGCATTAGACATCGTGCAGTGATTTTATAAAGTAAAGTGGGATTTAACAGTTATAATCACTATTTATTCTAGCCACCTTGACATTGGGGGGGATTTTGAAATGTTTGGGGGACAAGCAGTGGCGGCTCCACCGGGGGGCGCCAAGGGGGCCCGTGCCCCTATTGAGTGCCTAGCCCTCCCCCAGTGGCCCTCCCAGTTGCAGTGGCGTAACGTGGGGGGGGGCGGAGGGGCACTTTGTTGACAGCCCCCCGGGCCCTGGGCGAGAGGGGGCCCCCGAAGAGGGGTCTAAGCTAGAGTTAGGTTAGGGTTAACCCTAACTTAACCCTAACCCTAGAAATGATGTGCTCGTCAGGATGAAAAAAGGAGGCGATAACGTTTTTTTTTGCTCGTCAGTTCGAAACTCTGGGAGCCCCCACTGCAAAGATGCCCCCCGGGCTCCCAAAAGTCACGCTACGCCACTGCCCAGTTGGGACCCTAAACTTAATGCTACATACATTAAACAACAAATGGTTGGCCCCCATGATTAGAAGTTGCCATCCCAACGCCCCCCCCCCCACTTGCCAAATCCTAGAGCCGCCACTGGGGACAAGGTCTGAGTCTCCACACTTTGGGGGAGTTCCATCCCCCAGCCAGCATATAAAAATTGGGGGAGGGGAATTTAAAACTGTTGGGGGGATTCCCCCAGAGAAGGCCTAGAATAAACACTGGTTAGAATCTGATCTGTAACGCGTTATAACCTCTCGCCTGTCCTTGTTATTTCTTCTGAATCCGGACCATACCACGTGATCCTCAGATTAGACCTCCTGTGCGCAGGTGGTCTGTAATCCAAAAGAGAACACGTCATTGTGACGTCACTGCCAGTTGTCGTCATCTGGTTCCCTGAAGGCGTGATCACGACTTTCTGACAACCTGTTAGTGTAAATATCGCTAATTAACAGATTGGCTAATGAAACTAAAATGCCCAGCTATTGACAGCAAGGATATTTTCATGCTTAAAGGGAGATTGTAACGAATGATGAAGTTTCCAAAAGATCGTCAAGTACACAATTACGGTAAAGCAATGTTAGATCTTCCGGGGATTTGTCCCCATACTGATCAGGAATGACCCAGTGGAGATTAAAAGTTTACATGACCAAATTAAACTAAATTAATAATAATAACTATTATTATTATTATTATTATTATTATTATTATTATTATTATTATTATTATTATTATTATTATTATTATTATTATTATTATTATTATTATTATTATTATTACAGGGTTTTAAGTTGTTCTGTGTGAAAATTAGAATATTTGTAGAATATATAGTTAAAAATTACAATATTTGGGCTTAAAAGTGGAGTCGTCAGAAAATTTCGGATGGGATCCAACGACCGTGGTTTAAGTTGAGGAGTTTCCTATGTTACTGCAGGAATTAATTTTCGATTCTGTATATGAGTGACAGTGGTTTTCAACACAGGAGAAATCCTACTAAACCACTTAAAAACAGTTATTATTATTATTATTGCTATTATTATTCTTTTAAAAATATTATTAATTCTTGTAATTTAAAAAAATAATATTTAAATAATCAAGAAAATATTATTGCTTTCAAATATCTTAAAATCCAGTTATTGTTATTATTATTATTATTATTATTATTATTATTATTATTATTATTATTATTATTATTATTGTTGTTGTTGTTTGTCAGAAAGCGGACGATTAAGGCAACAGATCAGCTTGTGACAGGTAGTATAATGACTAAATAGCTTATAATTAATTAACGCCATTCAATCGACGGTCTCCATGCAACCACTGGAATAAACGCGCTCAATGGAGTCTTTCTTCGTCCACAAGCGATACTATTGTCCTCTGGAGACAAACGATTCAATAACAATAACAATGCAGGTCGTGCAAACGAAATCTACTATCTGCTATGATGGTACATTTGGACACGGGTTCTCGGTGGTTCAGTTCCTGTTGATCAGACAGGGTCAGAGGTAAATGGGTCACCAAAAGGCGTACTTGACCCATAAAATTTTTAAGATACTGTGGGAGCAATATTGCAGCGTATGAAATATTAAGTTTGCGTCCATTAACAAATAAGTATTTTCATATCGGTAATGACGTTACTCTCCTGATTACTTGTTAAATACATTGGTTTGTTCTGTGCTATTTTATTGTATGTTTCATATCTGTTCCACGTGGTAGGGGGACGTTACTGGCTTAAGTACCCCCAGTTGGGACCCTTGGTCAAATCTTTGATTTAAACAACAAATGGTTGGCCCCCATTTTAGAAGTTGCCCCCAGCGGCTCTGTGCTGTTTTACTGGTTCGAACTTCGATAGTCAACCATCAAAAGAAGACAGAGGAACTGGATGGGACACGTGCTAAGAGGAGCAGACCCGTCTCTACGTATTAAAAATCGGGCTCAGTGCCCGGGGCCCCGCGCATCTTAGGGGCCCCGCGCCGCGCGCAAACTTTTTTGCTTGTCAACACCCAAAAACGTTTGGAGATAAACTTTTTTTGCTTGTCAACATTTGATCTTCACATCTAGGGCCCCGCCAGGTCGCCAGGTGCCCGGGGCCCCACACAGGTAAAAGACAGGCCTGAAGAAGAAAAATATTGCTTAGAACAGTAATTGAGGGAAGAATACAAGGAAAATGACAGAAGGAAGGAAGACCAAGAAAAATGCTATATTGGACTGGATGATGAAAACAGATGCACAGTATCACAAAACCTATGCAGAAATAAAAGAAGAGGCAAGGCACAGAGAGGAATGGAAACAATGGAGTCCTGAACCTGTCCCAGGACAGAGAACATGATGATGATGATGATGATGATGGTGGTGGTGGTGGTGATGATGATGACGACGACGACGATGATGATAATCGAACGTTAGTTTTGACATGGCTTAACAACTTTGAAAAGATATTACGGAAATTTAATTGCCTATCAAACAGGGTTATTTCTAGGATTCCCAATGTTGGGGGTGTCGGTATTTTCTGGGGTCACCCGCCGAAAAGGTCTGACAAGCAAAAAAGGTCATCCCTGGCTCAAATTGGGGTGGGTGTCGGTCTCAGATTGGGGTGCTGGGGCAGTGTTTAATCTAGACTCCTAGACTCCGGGGGGAAACTGACAAAGCCGGGGAAAACTGACAAAACCGGGGGAATTCTGCTAGGGGGCTGCTGTTAGTTGATGTATGTATGCCAAAATTTCCGGGGGGAAGAGCAATTTCCCCACGGAAACGGCCTAGATTAAACCCTGGCTGAGGGGTGTTAGGGGGTGTAAAAATATCCCTGCTATGACATCACATGTAACGATACACGCACGCTCATAAATTGAAAGGTTTCGTCTACACAAAACACTAATTTTTCTCTTATATATATATAGGACGTTCTGTGTGTTTGTGTGTGTGTGTGTGTGTGCGTGTAACTTCTTTGCTATTCGGTTTTGCTCAGAAATTGACAATTTCCGTTAAAGTCACGATCTGAATGACAAGCAAGAAGTTGGGTTCGATCGGTCGTTCGAATGTTGTTCGATTGATTTCGTGAAATTGGTCGTCGACGTCTCGGCCTCATATTGACTCTGTTATTTGTGTTAGCATTGCTGACTATCTGTCGGTACGAACACCGAAGAAAGAAAAATGTCCACTCTCTCTGTCTCTCTGTCTCTGTCTGTCTCTCTCTCCCTCTCTCTGTATATCTGTCTCTGTGTCTGTCTGTCTGTCTCTCTGTGTCTGTCTGTCTGTTTGTCTCTGTCTGTCTGTCTGTCTCTGTCTGTCTGTCTGTCTCTCTCTCTCTCCGAGTTTCAGCAGATTCTGTTTGCAGAACATGATCAAAAATCAACGCTCTTCCGACTTACAGATTCAACGCGAAGTTTGGCAGATTTTTGACAATTTCTTTTGCAGTTTGGCTCTGCGAGAAAAAAATTCAGGACGATTCCATATTTTTCGTACGCGTTGCCTCCTAAATAGTTCTCATAATTGTCAGAAAACGGGTTCTTTAAAATTTTCTTTCAATTTTTTGGAGAACATTTGCAATATTAGAACTTAGGGCTGTAACGATTAAAATTTTCTTGTTCGATTAATCGGAACAATAATTTTTATCGATTAATTTCGATTAGAATAATTACATATAGCTTTTTGCTGATCTATTTGCATAGTCTACTTTGTTGTCTGCAGATAGATTAAAAACAAAACAAAAGTGCTTGCTCATCTCTCCCCTTAAATGCTTAACTGCAGCATTGCTTTCATTACTCGCCACTGTTGTCTGAACGAAATAGAAACATAGTAAGCTAAGTACACTGTAGGTATGCAAGTGAATAAGTTACAAACTATTAAATTTAATCGAAAATTAATTGATTAAAGAAAATTAAATCGATTAAAAATTGTAACGATTAATCGCTTAATTAATCGCTAAATTAATATCCGCAGCCCTTATATATATATATATATATATATATATATATATATATATATGTATATATATATGTATATATATAATCTTAATCAAATTTCTTGAAAGATTAAACTGCTATGAACTCTTCTGCTATGAATAATTGTCTCATATAATTATTGATTCTAAAACAAAAACCGGAGTTTTTGGGCGTATTATAAGATACGATTCGCTGGAGAAA
>CM030872.1:3785112-3795112 GCA_018105865.1 Metaphire vulgaris
CCCGTATTATTAGACTCGGTCTTTTTTATCCATGTTGAGATATCAAGTTATCATGACATCAGGACATCAGGACACTTACCTGTCAAGGTAGGCTGCATTACGAAGAAGCTGAGCGCGAAGATCAAACGGATGCTGGTGACTGCGGTCTCGGGCCTCAGCATCTTCGGCTGAAGCATCTTCGCCATACACGCTAGGATGCCTCTGAAGCCATCGCTGAAGTATGTATGCATTGTGTTTCGCAAGGTGTTATACAGCCCTTTAGATGCCGCGACTGTAGCTTAAAGTACTATTCCCTATCGAACACTGTCCATTAATTCGCCAATTTTGCTTGATCGATAACTTGTTTGACTGATAACAAGATTACATTCAGGGGCGTAGCGACGGGGTGGGGGCCATATCGGTACATATACCCTCCAAAATCAGACAACCTTAAAATTTTTAATGTGTTTTTAAGATTTTCAAAAGTTTTTAAAAAGATTTATACTCCATCCCCAATCCAAATTATCCCCTAATCAAATTCCTGACTACGCCCTGGTTACATTTAGAATTCTTTTGATGCAAAAATCGCCTAAAACGTCAAAGAAGGTATCGTTAAATCGAATGTGAAATTTCATTGGCTGCATTGAAGGTAAAACGCAAGGTTAGGAATCACGTGACGTAACTTTCAAATTCTTGACAATTTCATCGGAAAAACTAGACCACATCTGTGACTTTACTGCGAATTAAACAGTACCACAGACGCGTCAATAATCGTATTTTTTGTCTCAGATAATATTTTCCATGTGCAGATGCAGCTGGCGCCTGATTTACCGGTAGGTACAAGGCAGCACCGTCTCACCTGTGCTAGCCGCCGGGTGCACTGTCTGTCTGTCTGTCACCTGTCATTATATCAAGGTTTCCCAGGCGCGAGTTGCTGAGATCTAGATATGCGCTCGATGCGTCCCTCCGTGAGACGATGTTTGCCTCCTGCGTCGGTCGGCGTCGACGGCGAGCCGAGGAAGCGCCCCCGACGGACAGCAGCCGACGCCGAAGGCTCTAAGGCGGCCAGCCGGCGCTCAGAGACGGCATCGATCCAACCCGCCCCCTCCATACCCACCGGTTCAATATTCCCCGACTGACTAATCCATTGTGTCTCCGCCCTCATTCCCCCCCTCCCCCCATCCCCGACAAACATCGACTCCAGTTCTGATTTTCTCGAATGCAGTGCAGTGGCGGCTCCAGGATTTGGCAAGTGAGGGGGCCGTTAGGGCGGCAAATTCTAAGCATGGGGGGACAACCATTTGTTGATAGGTATGTAGTAAAGGGTTCAACTGGGGGGCAGAGACCAATTTGGGGGCAGGCATTCAATAGAGAGAGGCACGCCCCCCGGGCTCCCCATGTGGAACCGCCACTGATGCAGTGTGATGTGGGGTGGGTGTCTTGGGGATGGGTGTCTCGAATGCAGTGTGACTGGGAATGGGGTAGGGGTTTGAGGTAGGGGAAGATGGGGTCTAGACGGACGAGTGACAGACCGAGAACTTCTCGTATCGAAGTCGTCCGACATTTTGATAAACATCAATAGTTTTGATGAAGAGGACTAAAGTTCTGGCTGTTATCTGACGGTACATCAAGGGTTAATGGTGGGCCGCGTCGGTTGAAATTGATTGAAGTGCGATGTTTTAGTGCTTCTTCTTTTGATTAGAAGTCATTTGATAAAAATCTTCCCATAATTGCAGATTAAATTCTAGATTGATTTGTTGCGCTGAATTGAATCTATGAAGTCGCCGTTTTCTTCTCTTCAATCATCTCAGGCGTCGTCGTCGTCGTAATCATAATAAATCTCATCATGAAATCTACTTTGATAGGATTGACATAATTGTCAGTCATCGTCATCATCATCATCATCATCATCATCGTCATCATCATCGTCGTCGTCATCATCGTCATCATCATCATCATCGTCGTCATCGTCATCATCATCATCGTCGTCGTCGTCGTCGTCATCATCATCATCATCACACTTGAAACGTCAGTGGTGGATTTATGGAACTGTTTGAACGAAATCGCAGTAACAATTGAAACAATACATGGTTTCAAAGGTTATCTTGGGAAACTGGGTTATTAAATGTTGAGCGTTATTATTATTATTATTATTATTATTATTATTATTATTATTATTAAATTATTAGAGTATTAACAACGTTGGGTGATGGAGCAGGAGTGGTAACAACGTTAATGATGGAGCAGGAGGTAATAATAATAATAATAATAATAATTTTTTAAAATTAAGATTTACACCTGCCTTAGCGCTGAACATATTTTTATAAATTCATATAACTAGCTGTTTGCCAGTCAAAAATTACGGGAGTCTAGGCTGCTTTATATATCCGAATTTATTGAACAAAACTCTTTTGGAATACATTATTTTTGTAAGTAAATGATCTAGCATTTTGTCCAAGTACTTATCCTTCTTGACGAGCAGTTTGATGTCTGCCGGGCTCCCTGTCCTCGATAACGTCACATATAGTTGGCCACGAGAAGAGACTGGCTCGCTTAAATATATTCCTACATGCTCAAATATTTGCCTTGAGACTTGCTGATGGTCATTGCAAATGCAGAGAGGAATAGGGGCGGGGGGGATTATTCGAATATCTGTATATATTAAGCTTATGTGGAGCAATAATCGGATGGGGAAGGAACGGCGGAATAGATTTGGAGGAGGGATATAGGGAAAGAAGGGGCGGGAAAGAGAGAGAGTGGATGATGGCGATGGAGGAATGAGAGAGGAGTGAGTAGGGCAAATAAAAAGGAGAGGGAACATGGAAGGGGAAGGGATAAGACTGATGGAGACGGAGGAGGGACGGATAAGTTGCGTGGCGTAGTAGGAGAAGGAACGGAGGAGGGAGAAAGTGGGAAAAGGGGAAGGGAGATAGTGGAGAAGAAGATATACATGTAAGAATGATAGGGAGGGAGAAGACAGTCATGGAGAAGGGAGGGATTTGAAAAAATGGGCGACAATTACACACACAAAGTTATGAAACTATTATAGGTTTTGAGATATATAAGCAACGTCCAGCCAAGCAGCTGCGAAACGATGTCTTCAAGCTCCGCCCATTATTAAATGACGCTGCTTAGCAACGGGTTTTAAAACGAAAGCAGCGCCTCGTCCAATGAAGACGACGTTACTGGATAGACAGACAGAGAAACGCTAGGAAAATTATATTATATGCATACAATGAAAAATTTAACCATTGCAAACCATTTGGGCCAGAATGTCCCTCAGAAATTGGTCTTGGCTTTGACAAACGTCGAAAAACCTCGTCAACTCATTAAGTAAAAATGTTTTTCAGGTCGAAAGTGTCCCGTAGGTCCTATGCCAAAATTTTAAATAGACACTTGTTGCATAAAATTCGCAAAACTAAAACCGAGCTGGAACGATCTCAATACAAAATGTTTTAAAATATCGGCCTAAGGCAACCATGATCAAATGTCGATTTAACCTGCGAATCCTCATTAAGTACTCAAATGTTTTTGCGAGAAACACCTGGAACCCGTAGGTCCTATAGAACCAACTGCACCATTTAGAAATCTGTTTGTTGACATCTTCGATAAGAACTAAATCGAGATGGAATTGCAAATCAATACAAAACAATGTAAATTCGCTATTAAGTCAACCATGGCCAAACGCAAGGTCAAAGCAATATACTTATCAACATTATTGCCAACACGAGTTTAGTGATAACGTAGCCTAAAGGGACAGCTTATAGAACCCAACTGCACCGTTGTAGAAATCTGTTTGGAGACATCTTCTCGATCCTCTTGCTGCATCTATCTGTGCTGGATTTTTTATTTGATGTTAAAACCACATTAATCGCATGAAATAAATGGCGTTGAATGTACGAAGCTGTACAATTAGGGCATACAGAACTTATGATGATCTGCGTCATTTTGCTGACTGAATTAGTCATCCCGTGAAAATTTGTAACCAGGACCTTCTCATACCCATCACCTGAACTTTGGCCCAGCCGGGTATTTTTCCCAGCTTCCCTCCATAGACTTGGACACTTTTTAGAAAATAAAATCTGAAGAATCCTCATTTTTAAATATAATTCCTCACTTCGAATCTCCTCAAGTCTTCAGGTCTAATGCTTAAATCCTTCTTTTTTGCAAAATCATTTAAGATCCATAGCTGTCAATTCAAACCAGAAGCATCACTGCCCTTTGGATGTTAGATTATTGCCTGGATGATAATATACCTTTTCCATAGCCATTTTAAAGAAGGCAGGGGTCATATAGCCTTTAACCTGAATAAACGCAGCTACTGCTGCTACTACTTAAAAGATTAAAGGAACCTGACCTAATTATTAAAAGACTACTACTACTACTACTGCTGACTAACCACTGCTACTACTACTACTACTACTAAGACTAGCAGAGGGCACCAGGAAGCTACTAGGGCGTTAGAGTGTTTCACTAGAGATGGCAGTGGGATTTGGGTCCTGACGAAAGTGATCAGTTAGAGCTTCACCGTGTTTACATAAATTGCGGAAAGCAATCTAACGACTTCTATTGATTCACTCGTTCAACACAACAGCGCTTCGCCATCGACACAATGGACAAGTTTGTTGTTAAACGTCGTAAACTAATAATAAGACCCTGAACAAAAAAGTTTAGAGTGGTTTAGATACAACATCTGCCAAATTATTCCATAGTGATGAGAACCACTAGGATATGCATGCAAAACTATAATGGATTAAATGCAACACCGGAATGAACCCCAAGATTGTAGGGGTTTAAGTGCAGAATTTAGGTACTTGGTGTTTGGAGGTTTTGATTTTATATCTTCTTGCTGACATCAGCTTTCACAAACCTTTCTCATCTGTCCTGCAACTTTATTTTTTGTCCATTGATGTCTGCAGGCTTTTGTATTCCCTTTATTGTGTTACTAAAAACATTTTATTTTTGTTGTTTAAAATGTTCTTAGTTTTTTACTGCCTTCTAAAAAATGTGATGAATAAAAAGTGTTGAAAAACCTAATTGGAAAACCGTGCCAGTATTTAAGATTTTAAGACCACATTTTCCAGCCCCGATATGGCGTTGAATGCGGAAAGCTGTTTAATTTGTGCTTCTAGAATGAGAGTAATGATGATCTTCTGCGTCATTTTGCTGACGGCTTTGTTGTCTCCAACACGTGTTTCGTTGTACCCAGGACGTGCGTATTCGAATTAAAAACCTTTTCGTTACTTGCTTCAATAATAGCTTTGAAAGCAAGCGGGCTTTAAATACTAAGTCCACAAACATCGATGACTGCAAGAATTTCAACGAAATGTAGACACTCAAGCATTCCCTAAATGCAGTGGAGTCGCTAGGGACAGCGGGAGACACCAATAACAACATCACTAGGGAGGTGACACCAAAACGCTTGGTACTTGTAAATTAAATAGTCCAGGTATTAGCTAGTATATTGGGAACTAAAGGAGGTTCATGGTGTAATTCTGTCAGTTTTTTGAGGGAGAGAGAGGGTGACACATGCATGGTTTTACCGCACCATATGACTGCAACTCTAGTGACACATCTGCCTAGATACTCCTGCTAATAGCAAAATATTTCGATGTCCTTCAAGTATCCTCATCAAAGATAGACAATTAAGATTTCCTCGACAGTGACGGAGCCAGGGGTTGGGGTTCAAACCCCTTGGTTGCCAGACCAAAATTGTTTTTTGGTATTATTATTTTTTTGGGTGGAGGGGCGCCAAAATCGGGCTTAAGGTAGCAAAAAGGGAAAAGAAAGTACAGAAAACTATCAATATAGTTGCACGCGCTCATATAGCTATATAACTAACTTAGTCAAGCAAAATAATTAATAGGCGACCAATTTTTGCTTGTTATGATTTTTTGAAGTGAGGAATGGTCATAACCCCTCCATCAGGAAATCCTGGTTACGCCACTGTTCATCGAGATCCAAAGTAGACAGGATCGATATATTAAGTTGCTTTGCAGATTTTGACCACTCTCAATCATAAAATACAATAATTATTACTGACTAAAGTATACCAGTGTTTAATCTAGACTCTGGACTCCGGGGGGAAATTGATAAAGTCAGAGGGAATTTAGCTAGGGGGCTGCTGTCAGTTGATGTAGTATGCCAACATTTCCGGGGGATTTGAAATTTCCAGGGGAAGGGCAATTTCCCCCGAAAACGGCCTAGATTTAAACCCTGAATTATACACCAGATCCGACGGTCTAACTCTAGCATTGCTCAAAACTGTTGCGGCTGGGGCCCCGCCTCAGACCCCATTAGGGAGCCTGCGATCCCCGACCCAAATCCCATGTCGGATTAAACGGGATGCGAATGTTTGCCTTGATGTCCATCAGGGAAGCCACACGAGGGACAGGCAGTGGCGGTTCCAGGATTTCTTTGTGGGGAATGAAATGAATTCATAGGAAGTTGGCGTGGGGTGAAAAGCGAAGAGAGAAAATCAATAAACTTTGCCGAAAAACGCTGACAAAAGATATTTCCCCTAATTTTACTACACTTTAACCCTAAAATAGGTTTCACAAGCGGAAAAATTCTGGAAGTCCGGTGGTGGGATGCATCCCCACTCGTCCCCCACGTGGAATCGCCACTGGGGACAGGGGTCTCAGACCCCCTCTAAACAGACCATGACTAATTGAGATTCATGGGGACGGTCTGAGAATTTTATCTAACGGAGTGGGCCACCCGTGAAGGGATCGTCGAAAAGCTGTCATATATTTAGCAAATTTGTTCCTAAGTTCAAGATTTGAACATAGTAGTACACTAAATTTTGTGTAGCCAGATCGGTTAAGTCAGCGGTTCTCAACCTGTGGGTCGCGACCCCCACGGGGGTCGAATGACGATTTGCCAGGGGTCGCCCGAGACCGTCAGAAATATGTGGTTGTCTCTTTTCTTGTTATTGTACAAAATTTCCTCAGTGGTAGTTACGACGTACTAGTTGTTTTACTATAATTGTCATTCGAGGATAGACATGGAGACAATTAAATAATAACGATTTCGAACATTTTGATTGTCGCAGCATTATTATTTTTAGCAGTTTACATTGTGAACGAAAATAATTCTACCGTTTGGGGTCGCCACATCATGGGGAATTGAATTAAAAGGGTCGCGGCACTATAAAGGTTGAGAACCGCTGGGTTAAGTGAACTAGTGACCATTAGGGTAGCAATTAGTGCACACAGCGGGATATGAACCCATATTCGATACCCTGGTCGTGAAATTCGTGCAAACCCGATGAGAATGTTTTAGATAGGCCTAAGCTGGGATATGGAGCATTGCCAATATGCTGCCACGTAGTCTAAAAATATGTTCCAAATTTCGAGATTTGAATCCAATATTACCCCCAAATGTATCGGCTGGGGTTCCGCCCCAGACTCTGGAACTTTCTCCCCTCTTTCCAAGTCCTCTAATCAGAACTGGAAATGTTGGTATGTAAAAAGCCTCGAACGCCCCCCCCCCTATTGCGGAGCTGGTGATAATGTTATTTGCCATTAACAATCGTTGTAGGAAAATGCACCAAGTGTCTGGCAATAAATAAAAAATGTACGGTGGATTGGAGGTGCTTTGGGCAGGAAATCTGCTTCTGTAGCCAGTGCGGCCATTGTGTATGGTAAGTAAGATCGCTTGGGACGATTTACAACGAGCATGTACAAGAAAAGACCAGTGGGGGCTCCAGGATTTTGGAAGTGGGGGCCGTTAAGGTGGCAATTTTTTTAGCATCGAAGGCCAACCATTTGTTGTATTGGTATGCAGTAAATAAGTTTAGGGTCCCAACAGGGAGGCCACTGGGGGAGGCATTCAATAGGGGCACGGGCCCCCTGGCCCCCTGGCCCCCACGTGGAGCCGCCACTGGAAAAGACTAGCACTATTAAACTAGTTAGACGGAAATTTGAACTGAAACAAACAGAGGAATCATTTAATTGAATCACTGTTGTTCGAAACAGGGAAGCCACAAACAGTGTCGGTTCCAGGAATTTTTGGTGGGGGATGAAATTAATTCATAGGAAGTTGGTGGGGAGATGAAAATAGAAGGAAAATCAATAAACTTTGCAGGAAAAGACTGACAAAAGGAAATTGTATCTCTAATTTGACTGCACTTTCACCAAGAAATAGGTTGACAAGTTGACAAGCAAAAAAGGTCAGCCGCAGTTTTTCCCCGTAGTTTTACTAGACTTTTACCCAAAAATAGGTCTCACAAGCAAAAAAAGTCAAAAAAATCAATCCGGTGGGGGATGCATCCCCACTCATCTCCCACGTTGAACCGCCACTGGTAGGTCACAAATGCAGTAAAAATATACTGGTGCAATTTTTTTAGGCCGCCATCATAGTGATATAATAAAACGTAGCTCAGAGATCCACGGAAAGAAAACTGGAAAATCGATGTCCCGAGTCTTGGAGGGGCAAAGAATACTCAACCGTGATGGATCGTAAAAGGACATTTGAATAGAGAATGCGTTCCTTCTCCAATGACATTTTTGATTCATTCAAAATTTTAAAGATAGCGGTCGCTATGAATTCAGTGTTATTTTAAAAGCTTATAAAAATAAAATAATAAGATGCAAATTAAGTCAAGTTATTTATTCGGATAATTACTCCAGTAGCGTCACTTCACACTTTTCATGGGGGCAACATAATTTCTGGGGCAATTTTGGCCAAATTTTGGACAATTTTTGGCAAAGTTTTGGCAAATGTTGGCAAATTTTGGGGCCAATTTAGGAAAATTTGTAAATTTTTGACATTTTTGGAAAAGTTTGGACAATTTTGGGCGATTTTTTGCACATTTCACATTTATTTATTTAATAAATTATACTTTATTTCTTCATTTCTTTGGGGACCACCCTCCCCTGCCCCCAAAATGACGCCCCTGAATTAATCGAATCAAATATGAATAATAATTAAGAGTTGCTTTCATGCTACTAGTAGAGTTCATAGAGAGTCCAAAAGCCCTTATAGGACACAAGACATGGACTTGGACTGGATCCACCCATGGGTTGGGTTGAATTGGGTCAGAAAAACTCACGTATATAGTGGGTTTGGTAAGAAAATAAGTCACAGAAACTGACCTTGTCATCCATATTGGAAAATCAATAACAACTAGGCAGTTCAGCCACGATATACAGTATCTACCGCCTTTGATTTTTGATTTCCTATATAGAAGTCATTTTGTTTTCTGCAAAAAATATGTGGGTCTTAGTTGAAGGTTGGAAATTATCGTACAGTTTTTTGCTACCAGACTTTTTTCTTTCTGAGCTCAGCAGAAAGATATTCAAAGTGAAGCTGATCATATCTTATGACTAAGCGTTTATTTAATATTGGATACGAACTGTGTTAAGCGCTCTTGTTGTAGGCCTTAGCCTTGTCTACTGCGCTATATAAATTGTCAATAAATAAATAAAATAAATAAATAAATAAAGCGTTAATCAAGATCAGATCGTACGTTACGTCCACTGGAATTACACACGTATTATACGTATAATAAGTCCAAACATATTAAACGCGTATTTTATACGTAACTATGCTATACATTGGCAGTGGCGTCGAGCTCCAACATACGGAACTTTTACCGTACGCGCATTTATACGTATTTTATGATTGAAAATACAACACGTATGATACGTACGGTCGAATCTTGGCGTTATTTGGACATTGGGTGAATTAACCGGAAGTGTTCTTGAAAAGGAATCAATAAACTGGAAGGAGAAGGAGAAGGGGTAAAAAGGCATAATCTAATCCAGGGCATTTACATGTAAGCAAATCTTGGAGCCGCCAATGATTGTCACTGCTTACAAATTTATACAATGTATATGAATTATTACGATGTGCTTTGTTTCGTGACATACTGTATGCTACAAATAGACCTAAAGCATGCTGCGAACAACCTGAACAATGAATATAGGTGCGGGCCCGTCTCATTATCTGTGCGAGGCCCCGGGCACCTGGCGGCCTGCGAGGCCCCTGTTGAAGATCAGATGTTGACAAGCCAAAA
>CM030872.1:3797612-3805112 GCA_018105865.1 Metaphire vulgaris
TGCATCCCCAGTCATTCCCAAGGTGGAACCGCCTCTGAGGTCTACTATGATTATACCCTAACCCTGACCATAACCATAGTCCTAACCATATCCCAAAACCTAACTCTAAGCCACCCTAACCCTAACTTTAACCCAGGTATCGTAGTGGAACCTTTGTCGGACGACCAGAAGAAGTCTGTAGGCAAGTGGTCGTAGACAAAGAGATTTATTAATTGGGGTCTGGATGGTCCTCTACCGAGAAAATTGTTGCGACCCGAGTCCCAGAAATTGATATTCTAAAAGTGATAGTGCAAAACTGCTGCGACGCGTTTTCATTATATCTTCAAATGACCAGAGATGTATTATCATATAGATGACTCATCTTCAGCACTCACAATCACGTGACCGCAGCAGACTGCTCGCGCCTTTCAACAGTGCGTCATTTGGTAAACAAACATTATGTAATTGAAGCACCTGTTCAGGTCTACTGCAGAATTAGTGAGTCGGGTCACAGACGTGTGTTATCCTGTCTAGGCGATTAACGCTTTCACTCATCATACCTCACTGTACACCTCTGCGTGCCTAATGAGTAGGCCTAATGACAACATGACGACGATTTCCTATTGATATCCGGGTACTCGTTAAACTACCCGAAAGGATACCCGAGTACGTCACTACCCGATAACGGCAGCCCTACTGCTACGGTGTCCAAGTCATCCTTCGCATAGACATAAATAAATAGAGTGAGATAACGTTATCATACTTCCTCGTCTCCTAGTCTCGCTTTCGTCCGCAGCCCTGACAATAGAGAGAAAGATAACGTTATTATAGTTCTTCGTTTCCTAGTCTCGCTTTCGTCCGCAGCCCTGACAATAGAGAGAAAGATAACGTTATTATAGTTCTTCGTTTCCTAGTCTCGCTTTCGTCCGCAGCCCGGACAATAGAGAGAAAGATAACGTTATCATAGTTCTTCGTTTCCTAGTCTCGCTTTCGTCCGCAGCCCGGACAATAGAGATAAAGATAACGTTATCATACTTCCTCGTTTCCTAGTCTCGCTTTCGTCTGCAGCCCGGACAATACAGAGAGAGAGAGAGAGAGAGAGAGAGAGAGAGAGAGAGAGAGAGAGAGAGAGATCACGTGATCATTTTCCCTTGTCTCGCTTCCGCCTGCAGACGAGACGACACAGGGCACACCGGAAGTTGGGCGAACAGGCGCTGTAGAGAAAAAACCTCGACGAGAAGTTGCTGTAGTAGAGGAACTGGATGAACTCCTGCCAGATGTACGACTGCAGCGAGAACCTGTACGACTCCCTGCGGAGGCTGATGACGAAGGCGTGGATCCGGAAAGCGTAGCTCGGCAGATTCAGCGCTATGAAGACGGTCGACACGACCAGCAGCGCCCGCGTGATGCGCACCTGGGTGTGCTGCCTCCGGGTGAGAATCCGCCACGCCCGGTTCCCCGTCGAGGCGGCGGTGGACCCGAGCCCCAGCGCCGCCGACCCGTGGTTGAGCGCCGGCTGTGACGGTCTGACGCCGACCACCTGACGGAGGTCGTTCTTCTGGAGGGTGGAGTAGCTGGAACAGAGGTCGTCCGCGGCTGCGGCGGCGGCGGCGCTGGAGGGGTCCGGGTGAGAGCGGATGTTCTTGCGGCGTCCGGTGTAGTGACAGATCTTAATGCCGATCGCGGCGTTCATGATGAAGATCGAAACCAACGGAATGACGACGCTAAGTACGTTGTCTATTGTACGAATCACCTATTAATACGTAAATAGGCAAATCATGCACATGAATACCAAACAGCATTAGTCAATAATTTATGATAATTATTAATAGACATAGGCGTAAATTAGGTTGAAAAAGTGGGGTCCAACTCTTATATCCCTATCAGGGCGTAACCAGGAATTTGATTTGGAGGGATAATGTGATTTGGGGAGATAAATCTTTAAAAACTTTGAAAATCTCAAAAAACACATTAAACATTTTAAGGCAGCCTGATTTTGTGTGAGTGGGGGTATATATACCGATATACCCCTCGTCGCTACGCCACTGCTCTCTCTTCCATCACCCTTCCAGAGCCTAGCCTATCATAAAGTGGGGGGGGGCTTGAGTCTAGTGGGCTAATGGAAGTTTAAGGTAGGTCTCGTACTCGAGTCCGAGCGTTGGGTTCCGGCGCTTATCTCCGGCCTGGACAATCAGCGACGTAGGTGGCATAACCCATTAATCTGGGGTTGGTTGCCATTACTTTCCACAGACCTACGTTTTACCTCGCAGCTTAGCGCTGCTCCTCAGTTTATCACCGATATACCCGGATAGAATAGATAACAAGATCACAGAGTTTTTGGCGTCCTCTTCTGCCCTACCTGTGCCATGTCCTAGGTACGCCATTGTTTATAAATTTATAATTCCCTCATTAGAAACCCTCCCCCATTAAAAACCACGCTCATTGTCACAAGAAGATATAAATCACTTGAAATCAGTGGCGAAGATTAACAAGTATTTACACAGTTGCATACATATACATATATACTCCATTGGCTAGGAATACGGGAGCGAATTGTCTACAAGCGATGCCTGTTGACCTACCGAGCACTACACGACCGGGTGACGACCCTACTTGCCCGGACTACATCGCCTCCCTCGTACAACGGATCACGACGCTGGAACGACGTCGGCTGCTCAGAGCTGGCAGTCGAGTCAAAGCTGCTGGTGCCTCGCCCCGTCTAAGACGGCTAAGTTCGGGGACATATCGGTCATCCGGGGCAATCCAGAACTGTGGAACTCACAGGACCGGACTACGTGACAAACTCTGGCTCTCTTTGAACTTTCCTACGTAATCTTAAGACTTACCTATTCACCATCGGGTACTCGTATATGTAGTATTGTAAAGCGCTCTTGTCTTTGGACATTTTTGCCATGCTTACTGCGCTAATATAGATTGTCCAGCTAATAATAGTAATAATAGTTCATATATATATATATATATATATATATATATATATATATATATATAGCGGTAGTTCCGATTCTCATAATAATAAGCGCAGGCACAGTCTTATACTTTAGAATAATAATGAATACTACTACTACAACTACAACTACTACTACTACTACTACTACTACTACTACTACTACTACTACTACTACTACTACTACTACTACTACTACTACTACTACTACTACTACTACTACTACTACTACTACTACTACTACTACTACTACTACTACTACTAATAATAATAATAATAATAACAAGGTTTAAAGTGGTTCAGTAGGGTCTGCCCTGTGTGAGAACCAAGTACATGTAGGTTGAGTACTGTGATCTTAAATAGAATGTCTGTTTTGACCGTATTCGTCTCGGGTGTTCTATTTTCAAATGTGTTTTCTGCAATCAGTCGACATCGTCAGGGCTTCCTTTGATTAATTAGGCCTAACGATTCTCCAGCCGCCGTCGTTTGCCTAGCAAGAAGTCCGCTGATTAGAGACGTTCGGCTGTGCCGCATTTGGCGTTCGCTGTTGTGGTCAGAAAGAGCTATTCTGCGAAGGCGGAAGTTTTTTGTAAGACATCCTTTCCCAGTTGATGGTCAGGTCTGACCGAGATTGGCAGCAATTGGAAGAAGAAGAATACTGAATATGGGTGACAGGGAAGCTGACTAATTTCAACAACGGCCGACATTATGTCAGCCATCATGCTCTGTTAAAAGAGCGCATATAAATTATTATTATTATTATTATTATTATTATTATTATTATTATTATTATTATTATTATTATTATTATTATTATTATTATTATTATTATTATTATTACGATAATAATAGCAATAATAATTATTCACCCATTATTATTATTATTATTATTATTATTATTATTATTATTATTATTATTATTATTATTATTATCATCATCATCATTATTATCATTATCATTACTTTCTGACACCCTTGAATTCATCTAGATATAAACCCTATATTGAACCATGTTGCCTGGTTAACCATATATTCACTGTGTTGCCTGCAGTTGACATTGTTCAATATAGGGTTACATTCAACCGAGTCCGCATTAACCACGTTAAGACCAGACATAATAGGCCTCGAGCCGAGATTTTAGCCTAGCCCTACCAAGTCAACGACATCATCTTGTTCTGACGGAGTTCTTATAATTGGATAGGTTTTTTGCTTTCGTGACACGAAATTCTCTCTAAAAAGCGTAAGAATTTTTGCGAGAGGTCGACGCCACATTCAAGCGATCGACAGACCGGAGGACCTACAGTGTACTGCCCCCCAGCTGACCGTGTCCGTAATGAACCTCGTGCCTCCACTCCCTCCCCGCTTGGCCGGCCGGTGTTCGGCAGTTTCCGGAGTGGGGTGAGTTGAAGTTCACAGAGAAATCAATCGAGAAGCTACGGAAATTAAATTTCGACACCGTTCTTCGAGACTTTGACGCGTCGTCTGATTGTGCATTTCGGGCTCATCTGTTGACGACGTCTCTTTAGCTGGTCACAGGGCAGGCCCGCCGAGAGAAATTCCGGGCCCCTGTGCAGAATGGCCGGCGGGCCCCGAATTTTTTTTAAAAATTGCTCACGACCATTTTTTTGCTTGTCATTGGTTTAACCCAAATTAACCGACACGATGTCATGTTGCAACTCTCGGAAACTAGTGATGACCTTTTTTCTTGTCGCTCTTTTTCACACTCAGTAGCGTCATTTCACACTTTTATTGGGGCGAGATAATTTTTGACCAAATTTGGCCAAATTTTGGCAAATTATGGGGAAATTTTGGGCAATTATAGGCAAATTGTGGGCAGTTTTTTGACCAATTTTTGCCAATTTGAAATTTTTTGGACAATTTGGCGATTTTTGCACATTTCACATTTATTTATTTACTTAATACATTATTTTTTATTTTCCTTGGGGAAGGCCCGCCTGCCCCCTTCCAAATGACGCCCCTGTTCACACTGTTCCTTTTGATGCTTTTGATGTCCTCAGGTCTGGACCCCCTTTTACTCGCCGGGCCCCTTTCTTTTGTGTTATTATTGGTAATATTGTTAATTATGCATATTGATCATCGACCCGGGCCCCCTCCAGACCGCCGGGCCTTTGTGCATTTGCCCTCCCCCCTGGCCCCTCTCGGCGGCCCTGGTCACAGCAAGACTGGTTTCATATTGTATACAAGAAACGTGAGATTTTTCGAATTCTCGAGTAAATCTTCTCAACTTTCGTATTTTTATTTCTTTCGTAACTTAAATACTAAGAAGTTACATCGCTTCAAAATCGACCGGGATTTATTGGCACACCCTGTATATTATAATTTCTGTTGTCATGCATATTAATTTTATCATCGACATCAATTATGTATAACGCACGAGAAGAACTAAGCATTTGCTATACCTGCAGCAGAACAGGGTGCTGTGTTCTCACGATGCACACCTGAGTGCCCCTGTAGTTGTGAACGCTCGTCGTGAACAGCGAGAACGAGTAGAAGACGAGTGACGTAAGCGTCAGTGACGTCATCACGACCATGGCTCGACGTCGCGTGCACAGCTGGTGACGTCGCAGCGGATGAAAGACGACGATCCAGCGTTCGCAGGTGAAACTGACCACCGTCCAGGCGGACAGGAAGCTGCACACGTAGGTACAGTAGTGGATCGTCTGGCACCATCCGTTCTTGTGGAAGATGTGGATGCCGACCCAGCCGAACCAGACGACGAAGATCGAGACCAGCGAGATGTTGTCCACCATGGCCAGAAAGGCGAGGTACAGGCTCGAACTCTGGCGGCACAGCCGAGGAGTGGCCACGTAGACGAGAAAGGAGACGGTGTTACCGACGATCCCGATGAGGATTATCAGAGGAAGAACGTACTTGTTCAGGATGAAGATTATATCTTGAAATCTTATCTCCAGATCGTCAGCGATATGTAGAGAGATGTTCTTCGTCGACTGATTCGCCGTCTGCGTCATTTCCGGGTGACCTTCGTCTGAACTGAAGTCCAACATGTAGGTCAGGTTAAAGTCCATGACCTCGTCTGAACTCAACGGGTGATCCATCGACTCAGAGCTAGAATGACAGAAAGCGTTAGCTAATTAGACCCAGTGTTATCCTTGGAAGTAACCAGTGACGGTTCCACGTGGATGATGAGTGGGGATGCATCCCCCACCGGACATTTTTTGCTTCTCAGACTATTTCTGGGTAAAAGTCAAGTAAAATGACGGGGAAAAACTGCCTTTTTGTTTGTCAACATATTTTCAGTTAAAAGTCTAGTAAAATTCGTGAAAAATTGCATTTTTTGATTGTCAGCCTTTTTCTTTTTCGGCAAAGTTTACTGAATTTGTTTCTTTCTTGGACCAACCCTCTGCTTAAGCAATTTGCACTTGTGGCCTCTTGTGCTGCTATAGTGTGCCAATGTAAAGAATCGATTGTATGGAGCATCTACTTTCCCAGTCGTTAGTTTGTATGTTTCAATCAAATCACTTCTTCTCTCTCTTTCTCTTTCTCTTTCTCTTTCTCTTTCTCTCTCTCTCTCTCTCTCTCTCTCTCTCTCTCTCTCTCTCTCTCTCTCTCTCTCTCTCTTATCCTTTCTAGTGTTGTCAATCCACAATACTGAAGTCGTTTTTCGTATCTTAAATTATGGTATCCATTGATCATCTTTGTCGCTCGTCTTAGCGCTTTTTCTAAAAGTTTTACATCTTTTTTCAAGAATGGATTTCATGCCTGAACACAGTGTTCTAGTCTTCTAGATGAAGTCTTAATAATGACGTATAGTTTTACGATTATCTCTTTGTCCACAAACTGAATTCGTGGATGCGCCCCTGCTGTAGTGTGCTTGCATAATCGTAAATGGATTTTAGCCTGTTGTGTTCAAGGGCGTCATTGGGGGGGGGGGCTAAAGGGCCGTTGCCCCTCTGATTTTTAGGGGCAAAATTTTGTTTCGCCAATGTTTGTGTTATTTAGTTTTTAAATGTAAATTGGCTAAATAGTAGGTAAAAAGACTAAAGCAAAAAGTCATCAACCCCTAAAGGAGGGCTTGATTCGCACAAAATGGCCGACAAGCTAAAAAAAGGTCGTCAACTTTTTCGCAAACTTGTCAGATCGAAAGTGTCTTGCCCCCTCTGAAAAACAGTGAAATGACGCCTCTGGCTGTGTCCCCCAAAGTTGGTTCCAGCACTCGTCTGTTTAACAATGATCCAATGAAGTCAGAGTTTAGTCTCATCCACTAAAGTCTATTTTTTCGAACAGCGATTGACTTTCGTCTAGAATGTACTTAAAGCAGAATTACAATGATTCTCGAGAGACGTTGCCATAATGGCCACGATGCCCACTGTGGAGCGCAAGGAAACAGCAGTGGAAAAGATATACTCTCGATCCTTTGTTGATGGATAATAAAAGGGAATACTCTCGACGACTCTGTCACAACCATCCGTCAGCGTTCATTTCGTGCATTTGACGATTGGAAACATCGACCGACAGTGCCTTGCTATTCTTCAGATGCAGCACCAGATGCTCTCTTGTATAGCGCAATATTTTCC
>CM030872.1:3810112-3902612 GCA_018105865.1 Metaphire vulgaris
ACTTTTTATTATTCATCTCCGGACTTTTCGCGCGGACTCTACATATCAAGTACTACTCATCTCCGGAACTTTCATCAGCTGGACTTTTCATCTTCGGATTATTCGTCTCCGGGCTATTCATCTCGGCGAAGTATTAAATATAAGAAAAGTAAAACATATAAAGCATTATATAAAAATATATGAAGTAATATATTAGGTAAATGAAGTTTTTACTATTATTACATAGACTTATATACTATATAAGTAATGTCTATAACAGAAGTATTATATAACAAAGGTATTGACAAATATGTGAAGTAAAGTATGTATTTCATTATTCATTCGGGGACTAAGTACCGAGGGCATAAAAATTTAAGTAAAATATTAAGTAAAAGAAGTATTTAATATTGCTATATAGACTTATATATTATATAAGTATAGTTCATAATTAATAATAATAATAATAATAATAATAATAATAATAAAAATGAATTAATTAATGCTACCGGTATGAGGGTAGAAAAATGTGATTTTTTCAATACGTAATAAATGGGTGGTCCCTTACTGACCTCTCTTCTATACTTTTATCAGTTTCTAGACGAATAGTCCGGAGATGAATAGCCCGCATACCCATTACTATTATGTTAAATAAGATGCAATGTTCGACTTGACCGGGCTGGTTGGGGTTCAACACTGGTGTACCCACAGAGGGGGCACACGGGAGCCCACCCCTATTCGGAATTGTGCAAATTCGTTGAGTAGTTTGAGGGAGATAGTGCGAGAATGAAAGAAGTTGAAAGCTCTGGAGCTTAACCCGACGACTTCTTTTTGCTCTTCAAGAATTTTTCACTAGAAAATGTTAAAGTTACCCCCCCCCCCATTCCGGAATCCCGGCCACGCCACCGGGGTACAACCCAACCAACTGGTCGAAGTGAGTGCCAAAACACGGCTTCATTCGTTCGAATTCCCCCTGGGGGTGGAAATCTTTGGGGCGAGGGTATAGTTTGCGGTTTTGAAATGCCTCGACAATGGAAAAAACGCGCTTCAGGTTTGTCTCGGCAATAAATCCATGTGTCAGGTGTTCGTCAGCCGAGACCAAAGAACGCGAAGGCGTTAGTAATTCATGAAGCCACGCATAAAACCAACCACGGCTCTCCATACTTTCGAAATGCAACTGGGTGCCAATGCTGTGTTGTAAACTAATGGCATTCTAAATGTAAATATTACAGCAAGACGAATTCCAGCAGTGGCGGTTCCAGAATTTTTTGGTGGGGGCATGAAATTAATTCATAGGAAGTTGGTGGGGGATGAAAAGAGAAGGGGAAAATAAATAAACTTTGCCGAAAAAAATTGACAACAATGACTACACTTTTACCGAAAAAAAGGTTGACGAGCAAAAACGTCGTCCGCAATTTTTCCCCGGTAGTTTTACTACACTTTTCTCCGTGCTTTTACTACACTTTTACCCCAAAATAGGTTTCACAAGCGAGAAAAAAGTCCGGAAGCCCGGTGGGGGATGCATCCCCACTCAAACCCCACGTGGAACCGCCACTGAATTCCAGTATGTTTGCGACGATTTAGGCCATGGACGTTTGGAGAAGCTGTGATGCGATACAAGGTTACGCAAGCCCTCCTTTAAGTAAAATATAGAATCTAATACAAAATTGTAACATTTTCATAACGTTTACCTGCTTTGCCTTCACGACATTTTCTATTATTGAGTCCTTAGAATGATTGCTATGCAATTTCTATGCAGATGTCTATTTATCTTTGTCATTATTTTTAACCTTTCTTCTTTCTTCCATTATGTCTAGTATTTCCTTTTTCATTTCATCCGGGATTGTTTCCTATTCTTCTCTTTCTTTGGTATGACTTACCGAAGCTGCAGAAAGCTAATTATCAAAGCCACAGAAGTCCTTCTCATACACGAGGAAGAGAAAAATTGAAAATTATAGAGCAGAATATACATGTATAATTGTATATTATATTCTATCGAATGAGTTCTTATTCAGCAGACCTACAGGCTATAGAACACTAAACTAATACAGCACTGTTTTATGATCCAGGTCACTTACTGATTTCAAGGACAAACCAAGAACTCAACCATCAAGGCCAGAACCAAGGACTCAAGCCACAAGGCCAGGGCCATGACCAGGACCAGGATCAGGACCAGAACCAGGACGGTAGGACCAAGGACCAGGATCAAGAACCAAGTTCTTGTAAATTATCCTTAAGAAGTCCATTTTAGGTTTGCTTCTGCCAGATATTACCCGTTTTTTTTATCGTGCATCTTTCCTATGTGTCTTTGTGCTCCTATCTCCTTGAATCCCTTCCTCCCGCCTCTCTCTCTTCTGTGCCCCTCTCCTGAGTCTTCTCCCTTCTTTCTTCCTTCCCTTCTCCTTCCCTTCCTCCTCTCTATCTCTTTTCCGCGCCCCTCTCTTCCTTCCAATTTTTGCATTTTTTTCGATTCCTGACGTCATTGGTCAGCAAACCGTCCTCTAAACTTAGTGGCACGACAATTGGTCGCGTAGACTGCGCATGCGCAGTGCACAGAGACCTCGACGGTCAGAATACCCCGGTCGCTAACACTCGCTAACAGAGTGTTTCTATTTTCAAAATATTCAGAATCTATTGAAAACATTGACAAAACCTAAAAGTACACACGTCTTGAACAACGCACACTCTCAAATGACTAAATGGTTTAATATTCAATAATAATAATGATAATGATAATGATAATGATGATGATGATGATGATGATGATAATAATAATGATAATAATATTAATAATATTAATAATAATTGTTGCTATATAATATGGGTTCGAAACTGTGAAATATGCTTTCATCGCAAGAATGCTCAGCGTCTTTTTGTCTGAAATCGAAGGGGGTTATCAAGGCAGTAGCGTCATTGCGCACTTTTCTTGGGGCCAGATAATTTTTTATCAATTTTTGGGCCAAATTTGGCAAATTTTTGATATTTTGTCCAATTTCTGGCAATTTTTGCGATTTTTTGCACATTTCACATTTATTTATTTATTTAATACATTATACATTATTTCTTCATTTCCTTGGAGCGGTCACGGCCCCCTGTCCCCTCCAACTGACGGCCCTGTATCAGGGGCCTGTCACAGAAGCTCTGCACCAGGGTCCCCAATAACCTTACTACGCCACTGTCCAAACTGCTCAGATATTCTTATTAAAATGACAATACACTTCGAAATTGTAGCTTCCATTTGAGAAATTGCGTCTTGTAAATTCTCAGAAGCATTGACATAAGTTGCGGTATGCTCCAAGCCGGGACTGTTGCTTTACCGGAAACTCCGAATATATCCGTCCATTTTACATTGAGTTACAGTCAAATACACGGTGAGGGGGTTAAACATTTACCACTGAACTAAACTTAGAAAATTTGTGGACATCCGCGTAAAAACAAGCAAAAAAGGTCGTCCGGAAAATTTATCACTGCGCACGGCACAGAAAATTCCATTTTACCGCTGCACATTTTCATTTTACCACTGCACATTTTGTGTATCACTGCACGTTAAAACAGGCCCTGGCTTTACGTCCATATCAGACTTTTTTCCAGATTCATTTTTTCCTTCAACGCCATACATATTACAAACAATAATTTTTATATATAATAGTCAGATCAAAATTCAATTTAAAGTTAGAAAAGATAAACAGGTAGAACTTTATTCCTAACTGGTATAGACATAAAAAATTAATACTTGAATGACAGAAAGAAATAAGGCTACTAAAGGGATCGGGAATCCCGAAAGGAATTAACCAAAAAAATTGTAATATTATATGAGGTATAATAACGGCAGACATAGGTAATGCATAATTATTACAACATACAGCAGATATAGAAAATGTATAATTTATAAGCAGGCATACAGTAGATAATGCATGATTATTAAAAAGAGGTAAATATTTTAAAGCAGATTTATCAATAAATCATTGATAAATTTAATCGTTTAATCATGTTTGTCGTAAGAAAAACAAACCGATTGAAGTTTACCTGCTTCCAAAGTATCCACCGCGATTCTTAGCCAACACCGGAGACAAAAGAGGCTGGCAAAAACAAAGCAGAATTCTCTAGAGCGCCGTCAATACGTCATCAGAAGCAGAAGACGAGGTAGTCGAAGCTTTCATGGACGACGATTTTAACTTAGACATAGAATTTGACCGAACGGAAAGCAGGCAATAATTTCAAGATTTTTCTCTGCTGTTTTTACGGATGGAGACTCTTCGAAGAAGATGTTCGCAGACGACTGCTGCGGATATCAATATATTTCGAATATTTACACACGAAATGCAGAAAATCCATAGTTTTTCCCTATATTTTCCAGCGTTATTTCCTAGATTCGAATCGGTTTCTTTGGCCGAGACCAGACGAAAGGATTGACAAACAGCGAAGGAGACGACCTCGGCAGCAGCAGCAGCAGCAACAGCAAACAGCAGACTGATGGACGGACAGCAGTCTGTGACGGAACTATATTCCTTCCCTGCTCTCTTTACATCGCACGCAGCTGCAGGATATCGGCGACAGAATGACAAAGTAGCAGATGCTGCAACCGAATCTCGTCTCCTCAAAAGACAGACGGACGGACGGAAGCGGACAAGGGCGGACAAGGGCGGACAAGGGCGGACAGACAGCGGACCGCTGACTGAGACGGCAGTTCAATGCTGGCGGCTAAACTCTCTCTCTCCGGTCGCGTGATTCGCGTCAACGAAACGGGGACTGGATGGTGTCACTGGAGACAAGAGAACGCTATGTTGAGGATTCAATAAAGAGAATCGCCAAATAGGATAAAATGATAAGAGAATTATATCGACATTTACTAATGAAATAGTTTTCAAATATAAGGGGCTGTCCATTAATTATATCAACAATTTTTGGGCAATTTTTAACTCCTCCCCTGTCAACAACTGTCAAACCCTCAGTGACCCCCTTATAATTACGTCAAAAACGTTCGATCCTCCCCTAAGATCAGTGACGGATTCCTCTAAAAAGTTTAGAAGATTATTATTTTTTAAAGACCACATACCAGATTCGCACAAATCCGGTGAGAAAGTTTTTTGTCGGAGGGTGTGTGGGGGTGGGGGTAAGGAATCTGACATGCCAGCCAGACGCCAGCCAGTTGCCGGCGTAGAGTAACTTCAAAGAGCAGAGCGGACCGTCAAATGTTACTTGCATAATCATATTTGCAGAAGATATATTTATATAATAATAATAATAATAATAATTATTATTATTATTATTATTATTATTATTATTATTACAGTTATTATTATTGTTAACCAGCCATCGGTGTAAAGAAGTGAGTCGTTGTTTTCAAATTTAAACTAGCTGTCATTATTGCTCCACGCCCTCTTTGCCCCCAAATTTCTGGCGACGCCACTGCAGGCCTTCGGACTCTTGGAGATGCATGCGAGGGAGACTACCATTTACGTGGTTGAGGCAAATATCTCATGACTGTTGATTAACATTTACAGAGGCACATGAAGGCACATGAAGGCATATGAAGGCATATGAAGGTACATGAAGACATATGAAGCTGCGCAAGATTGAGAACGGTGTAGGCTTCGCGAACTGATGATTACGACGACGACGACGACGACGACGACGATGACGACGACGACGATGACGATTATGATGGTAACCAAGGGGCTGTCGTTAGAAGAGTGTCAACAACGCTGGACGATGGAGCAGAAGGTTGCGGGTTCGGTATCCGCAGGAATCCTAAGGTCGACTCAGTCTTACTCTTTAGAGGGCGGTGGCAAAAATGAGGAACAGCGCTAAGCTGCGAGGTAAAGCGTAGGTCTGGGAAAGTAATGGCAACCTACCCAAGATTAATAACTTATACCACCTACGTCCGTTGATTGCCTAGACCGGAGATAAGCGCCGGAACCCAACGCTCGGACTCGAGAGTATACGAGACTTAGCTTACGATAAACAAATATTCGAGACCTCACACACACACACACACACACACACACACACACATACATACACACACACACGCACACACACACACACATGATGCCAGGCAAACAATTGCCATGTCAGCGTTGTCAAAGCGCTTTTGATTTTGGGTTTTAACCATGTTACAGCGCTATATAAATCGTCGTGATTATAAACGAAACAATTAAATGAATTACCAAAGTACAGTGAGGTTAGGTTGTTATAGTTATCGAGGAAATGGTTTTAGAAAAAGGAAGGATTTGAGCTTAAAGCAGGTCTGAACGTTTGAAAGGAAATGGCTAAACTAGTCTTAGCTTGAGTGTTCGTCGAATTTTGCAGCTCTGACGGAAAACAGTGCAGCAAAGGCGCCTGTAAAATTCATCACTTCTGAGCACCTTTATTAAAACATGCTCAAATATCCGTAATATGAGGTTAAACACGACCTAAATAAGCCATGTTTCGAAAAACAATAGTCATCCGAGGATGGAATTAATTGGCAATATTTGACAGAATTGTTTTAATAAAATTCTTTATACTCGCCAAAACATCGCACTCACTTCCTTCAAATTAGGTTTCTCAGACCACGGACACTAAGATGTTTACCTGGTAAGGTGATTCTCTAAATTGCCTGGAATTGGACTCAGTGTTTAATCTAGACTCCTGGACTCCGGGGGGATTGACAAAGCCGGGGGGAACTGACAAATCCGGGGGAATTCTGCTAGAGGGCTGCTTTTAGTTGATGTAGTATGCCAAAATTTCCCGGGGGGAATTTGAACTTTCCGGGGGAAGGGCAATTTTCCCCGGAAACGGCCTAGATTGGACTGCTGGCTGGTTAAAAGCAATCTTACATTCGGTATCTTGGACCATTATCGCATTTCTATCAACAAAGCTTATTGACAGATTCTTCCGGAAATGTATTCTGAGAAGGAAAAAAATAGGCCACATATTAAAAAATGGCCCAAAACATAATATACAGCCAGTGGCATATTCCTGCCTTCAGCATTGGAGGGGGATAGATTTTTTTAAAAAGTATATCCACCCATTAAAACCCATCTTTTTGACCTGGCTTATCCACCATAGACTGTCACCCGTTTGTCCGGCCAGATACCCTGGATTTGACCTGGATCTTTAATTATTTAGATTTTGTGTGCCATCGGTTGATGCTTCTGTGCACTATGAAGTGGCGCTATAGAAGTTTAAGATTAGATTAGATTAGATTAGACCCATAAATTTGTTTAAACTCTAGTTAGTGGTGACCTTTTTTGCTTGTCAGACTTTGATACTTTTAAGAACGTTATAAAGTAACAAAAATCACAAAACATTGGGGGATAAATGATACTAAAACTGATACTATATCCCCCTCGCTAATCATTGGGGGATCGTCCCTGCAGCCCCCCACGTGTTCTACGCCCCAGTATATAGCCTATGCGTGTTTGTTTGGCTGGCTGGCTGGCTATCTGTTTGCGTGCTTGCTTTGTCAAGTAACATCTTGTGGGAAGAATACCGCTGTGAAAGATCTAATTGTGGCGTTTTAAAGGTTTAAGACTGTCCAAGAAATAGGCGAGAGAGGCGAGTGGGTTGATCGCTGTAACGCAACTCTAAATGGCGAGTCAAGGAATTGCGTTGTTGCGCATGGAAAGCGCGCACGTGATCCGTGTCACGTAGGCACCTTAGCTGGATCGAATTTAGTTGACTCCGGTAGAGCAAGCAAACAAGGCAATTTCGACTCATCTGATAGGCTCTACGCCTCTTAGAATCTCATATACAGTGGCAATTCCAGGATTTCTTGGTGAGGGGATTAAATGAATTCATAGAAAGTTAATGGGTGGGGGACGAAAATAGAAGGAAAAAAATCAATAGGTCTAAACTTTGCCGAAAAGGCTGAAAAAGGGAATGGTATCCCTAATTTGACTAGACTTTTACCGAAAAATAGGTTGACAAGCAAAAAAGGTCATTCGCAGTTAGTTTTACTAGACTTTTACCCAAAAATAGGTTTCACAAGCAAAAAAATTAAGTCCGAAAGTCCGGTGGGGGAATGCATCCCCACTCATCCCCCACGTGGAACCGCCACTGCCCATATACTCGGCGCTATAAAAATTGTTCATTACATTATGTTGTACAAGTGGTGTGTTTTAGTGAACCGGCAGAAATTGGAAATCTGGGTTTGATCTTTTCGTAAAACTGACAAACGGACAAGCCGGTGACAGTCTATAGTGGATAGACCAGGTCAAAAATATGGGTTTTAATGGGTGGATATACTTTTTAAAAAATCTCATGATGTGGCCAGCGTAGGACATTTTTCTTATAATTATTTTCTGTTTCAACGTTTTTGTTGTTGTTTTGCTTCTATCTATGACTCTTTCATTTGTAACCTTGTCCATCCAGCTGATTCTCAAGAGCCTTCTGTAACACCATTATTCAAAGGCCGTGGTCTTTTTCATAATCTTTCTGATCATTGTCCAGATTTCGCATCCATAAGTCAGCACTGGGAAGATGTAGTAGCATTGGAGCACTGGATGAGCTTCTTCTTGCACTCGATGCTGAGATCTCTTCTCATGAGCTCTTTCGTCTTTCAAAAGGCTTCCTTGGCCATACATATTCTCACAATTTCAAAATAAACCTCAGTACTATAGGATACTAGATTGGAAGGGTACAACAGTGGTCCTCACACAGAGCAAACCCTCCTGAATCACTGTAAAACTTATTATTATTATTATTATTATTATTATTATTATTATTATTATTATTATTATTATTATTATTATTATTATTATTATTATTATTATATTCAGATCTCCTTATTTCGACCGTCATCTGTAATGTAACTCGTAAGCAGTGTTTATTCTAGGCCTGTTTGGGGGGAAATTTCCCCCAAAGTTTGAAAATTCCCCCAAAAAAAAATTTCTATAAGTTGCATTGGGAGGTGGAAATTCCCTCCCACAAAGTGTGACGAAAAGGGTTTTTTTAATATCTGGAAGAAGGATAAAAGGAAAGATAAGGAAGGATATGATGACCTTTTTTGCTTGTCACCATATCCGAGAGAGCACATAACAACAGGATGAACTTTTTTGCTCGTCAAGGTTTTTGGGCAGAAAAAACCATCTCCCCCAAACATGTAAAACTCCCCCCAATGTCAAGGTGGCTAGAATAAACACTGACTCGTAAGGTACCTATAACCTTCCACCTGCTGTAGCTGCACACTGTTGATGATGACGTTGCACTTCTTTTGAGCTTCTTTGCTGAATGCTATGACTTTTGTCTTTCTCAAGTTTAATTTCATTTCGTATTCTTTTCCCGAGCGGGAAGTTAGAAGAGTGGTAACAGCGCTGGACGATGGAGCAGAAGGTCGCGGGTTCAGTTCCCGCCGGAGCCCTAAGGTCGACTCAGCCTTACTTGCTAGAGGGCGGCGGTAAGCTGAGGAGCAGCGGTAAGCTGCGAGGTAAAACGTGGGTCTGGGGAAAGTAATGGCAACCTACCCCAGATTAATTAATGGCTTATACCACCTACGTCGCTGATTGCCCAGGCCGGAGATAAGCGCCGGAACCCAACGCTCGGACTCGAGTACGGGACCCACCTTTACCTTTTACCTTATTCTTTTCCATCTTAGCAGAGCGCTAGGAGCATCAAATTACGTCCTTAGTAATAAAGAGAAGAATAAGCGGATGTTGGATCTAACGTAGGAGTAAATTTCCGATTTCAAGATTTTTTTCGAAAACTCTTCGACAGCCGGTTACTTGGCATTCGCGTCAGACAGCTGCGTATTCGACAAAGGATAAACGCCAAAACATGTGCAGTTAGTGGCTTTTCATGTTGTTTTGCCGGGTGTTTCCGGTTAAATAAAAGTCTCGTTAGGCGTACGAAGGCCCGTCTAATCCATCTAAAAGCCGTCTTTGCCACGATTGCCTGATTCAAAGATGCCTGGACTTGGTGCTTATTTCCAGCCGGTGACAGTCAGCAGACAGCAGGGGCGTAGCGACGGGGGGTATATCGGCATATATACCCCCAAAATCAATACATATATATAATGATATATATATATATATGTATATATATAATACAGTATATACAGGTCCACTCTCGTTAATCCGCTATAATTCGTTTTCTTAAACTTTGGCGGATTAACGAATGTGGCGGATTAACGTCTTTTGATGAGACGGATTGTATATAAGCTTATCTGTACACCATCATGAACAAAACAGCTACATGCTACGCAAACAGCAAACACAACAATATACTGCGTTACAGTATTGTTTCTTGTAAAAGCATAGTTGCAGTTCTATGCAGTGTACTGTAGTTCTACACGCAAAAAAACGTTACTTCGCGCTATATATGCGTTCAGTACAGTTGCTATTTGCAGTATATATACAGTATAGTATATATATATACACTTTATACAGTATAGTTGCTATATGCGTTCAGTACTTGTTGGTTTGATGGTTTACTGTGTGTAAATCTATTGTAAAAGCCAGTTAATTTTGTCTGGCGATGCGGCACGAAATGATGATCTTCTAATCGCGGTTGAAGCGACCAGCAATTTCCTGTTGACTTGCTTCTGGATTTTCGTCTTCATACAAACATATGTCGCGTTTTTTGTTAAATTCCTAAATCGGCCATTTACGTTTTGTATTCGATGACGCCAATGTTTCTCGGTTAAAAAATTTTTTAAACACGAGGCAGACAATAGCCACTTCCGTTGACAATAATATAGAAAATCAGAAAGCTAAATCCGCAAATCCACCAAAACTGATGAATGAATACGGATTTTATCCACAGTTTAGTGGGTTGGTGGATTAAGGAGTATTAAATCAATGGGTTGGGATCACAATTGTTTTGGCGGATGGCGGCTGGCGAATTGGTGGGATAAACGAGTAGTTTTACAATGGGATTGAATTCGTTCTTTAAATTTTTGGCGGATTAACAAATTTGGCGGATTAACGAGTGGCGGATTAACGGGAGTGCACCTGTATAACAATATAACAATGACATATATAATATGTAATATTTAATATATATATAATTTATGTATACCATATATAATATATAACAATATATATTCCCCCAAATGTTTACCCCAAAATCAAATTTCTGGCTACTCCCCTGACAGACAGTGGCGGCTCCGGGATTTGGCAAGTGGGGGCCGTTGGGGAGGGAGGTGTCAACTTCTAAGCATGTGGGCCAACTATTTTTCATAAAAAACTGGACTATTCTAGTTGCTTAGAATGAGCGCACTAAAGTATGGCGTCACTGGGGGGGGGGTGAGATGAAAGAATTCAATAAAGGGAACGGGCCCCCCGGACCCCCAGTGGAGCAGCCTCTGCCGACAGATGTCGGAGTTGCAGAGTCTTTAAATAGCTGATCGGATGTCTTCTTCGCGTGTATGTGGAAATTGCAGCGACAGGGTCGGTTCAACGTTGGGGGGGAGGGGGTGACTGGGGATGCATCCCCCCACCGGCCCACCATAAATGCGTCTTCAGTGGAAGATAATCGTCTAAACGGATTAGCGTAGATGTATATCTATAAGGATATGAACATGTCTATAAAAATATAATTCCTTTGACAATTGGCGGGCTCTTCCAGGAAATTCATTACATCAACCCACAAAGAGTTCTTGGAACAGTCACTGTGCAGTGAGACTCTAATTCGGGTAGCCTTTTTCTTAGGCAGAAAATGGTTCAGAATATTCACTATCTTTATTTAAAGTTCTATATTAAGAAAAGATCGGCGAGCTGCTTACTGATTGCGTTAAAAATACGAGAAATGCTGAAATCTAACGTCTACAGCAATAGCCGTTTCTTCGAATCCGTCTTTTATTCTCAGGCAGAGGAGGTGCCGATAATCCAGTTTGGAGGGGTACTGGGTCTTCCATTCTCCAGTCTACCCTGCCCTGCTCATCATCATCATCATCATCATCATCATCATCTTAATCATCATCGTCATCATCATCATCATCATCATCATCATCATCATCATCATCATCATCATCATCATCATCATCATCATGGTGTGCCATCTTCGATTCGAAGGTTGGCAGTCACGATTTGTCTCCACCTGTCTCCACCTGTCTCGGTCCTAGGCCAAGCTTTTCTTCTGAAAGATTAGCAAGCACAATTGTTGAAGTGGGTTTGGGGAAGTCCGCTCCCTGTCCCTTGCGCCGCTGTAGGCCCACCTCTGCTACCAGAAAATTCTCGATTAGATTATTTTTCTCAGCAGCCTTCAGAATAACGTCGTTCACAAAAATTTGAAGGATAAACGACGGGCATAAAGTTAGCCTACGACACTGGCGTAGCAATATGCTCGGGGGCCCTTGGCGAAAAACGGGCAGGGGGCCCTTTCCAGAGACGATCTGACAAGTATGCGAAAATGTTGGCGACCTTTTTTGCTTGTCGGTCTTTCGATCTGACAACTTTACAACTTGGCGAGAAAATATTTTTTGGCTCGGGTCGGGGACCCTTTGCAGGTCGGGGGCCCTTGGCATTTGGCCAGATTGTCCATACGGCTGCTACGCCTCTGGCCTACGAGCAGGCCCTCCGAGAGGGGGCAGGGGGGGGCAACTGCACAGGGGCCCGGCGGTCTGGAGGGGGCCCGGGCCGATGATGAATATGTATAATTAACAATAAAATGAATAATAACACTAAAGAATGGTTAAAATGTCAGTTCAGCAGAGGGGCCCGGTGAGCACAAGGGGGCCCGGGACACAGCGCTAAACGACAAGCAAAAAAAGGTCGTCAACACTTAACACTAATAATAAACGGCTGACGAGCAAAAAAAAGGTCGCCAAGAAATTATGACGAAAAGGGCCCGTCGGCCATTCTGCACAGGGGCCCGGAATTTCTCTCGGAGGGCCTGCCTACGAGTTTCGTGAAGTTAGCATCACCTCTTTGAGATACAAAACATGAAAACTTATTTCATGAAAAAGCATGTAGGTCTATGTTGTGGCCAGCGTTGCATAAACTCTCCTCTGCCATGGGGGGATTTATGGCCAGTGACGGCTCCAGGATTTGGCAAGTGGGGGCCGTTGGGGGTGGCAACTTCTAAGCATCGGGGGACCAGCCATTTATTGATAGGTACGCAGCAGGGAGTATCGGGTCCCAACAGGGGGCCACTTGGGACAGGCATTTAATATGGGGCACGTGCCCCCCATGTGGAGCCGCCACTGTTTATGGCCAGGAGGAGCTTTGTGAGAAATTACCTTAACTCCTAAATTATTGCGAATTTTGGGGGGAAATATAAGATTGGGGAAATTTTTCCCTATCCGCCTCATATACAACGCTGGTTGTGACTATGTTCTAGTGGTGTTGTCTGTAGAAGCAGAAACAGCAGCTGCCAGTTGCCATAACGCAGAGTAGCCTCGGGCATTCGGCACGGCGTAGAGTAAGGCGGATTGAAAGGACTGGCGCGTAATTGGCCGTGAATAGGCTCTCTCGTGGGAAAATTGTCCTCTGCCGACGACGGAAGCGCCGCATCGGATGCAGACAGCGAATTCACAGACGATTGATGAATCAGAAAGATTGTCTGGAGGACGGAAGAAGCCGTCTCGCCATTGGAGTAGCCACGAGGGCGTTCCCTATTCTCTCCCTATCAGTGGCGGCTCCACCGGGGGGGGCAGGGGGCCCGTGACCCCCTATTGAGTGCCTGGCCCCCCAGTGGCCCTCCCCAGTTGGGACCCTATACTTAATGTTACATGCATTAAACAACGAATGGTTGGCCCCATGATTAGAAGTTGCCACCCCAACGGCCCCCCCACTTGCCAAATCCTAGAGCCGCCACTGCCCCCTATTCTGGCCGAGATCGGTGGTGGTAGGGTTTGCGCAAAATCGTTGAGAAATGTTCAGAGGAGTGGGTAGGATGATTGGAACAGAATCGATATTGGGGGACCATCCATAAACGACGTCACGCGATTTTGGCAGTTTTTGACCCTCCTCCATCGTCACACGTCGTCACAAAAGTCAAACCCCATCAAATATGACGTCACAACACGTTAACCCCCGTCATCTTGTCGTCTTTCAAAATGTTAAAATTAATGGTTTGCTTGAAAATATTCATTGTAATTATTATAGTTGAAACAATATTCAAAAAATTTTCAAATTCTTTTTAAAAAATGAAGTGTGTTATAATAATTATAAGTGTAAAACACTTCAATTTTGCGGTAACATAGTATTGCGGTATTAATAAAAATATTTAGTATTATGTGACGTCACATTTCTGGAAACCCCCGTCATCACACATCGTCACAAATATTTGAACCCTCCCCCCTAAGTGCGTGACGTCATTTATGGATGGTCCCTATACATGGACGTTAATGCGCCAATAACTACCGTAGGCCTATTTTACCTGTAGGCGTTCGCTCGACAATATCGATGTGCCCCCCCCATTTCGAAGCCTGGTTACGCCGCCGAGTCTCACTGTGTTATTCGTCCTCTCATCATTTCAAGTTATGTTCTATGTTCTGTTTGAGTCGTCAGGCGAGGAGATTTGCCTCGAGAATTCCTAATCCATTAGGCCTACATACAACCAGAGACGTCCATGGGTTGGGTTGGGTCAGACTTTTCAATGGCAGAGACGGAGCAGGGGGAGCAGGGAGTACAGTTGTCCCGGGCAGAGGCGTAGCTAGTAAGGGGCAGAGGGGCATATGCCCCCGGGCGCCGTGGTGAGGGGGCGCCAAAATTGGGTATTCGGGTAAGTGAAACGCATAATAAAGAAGAAGAAACATGTGCGACGACCCTTTTTTGGTCGTCAGCACTATATGAAGAGGGGCGCTGTAAGACCTGAGGGGCGCCGAAAACAATGTGATGACCTTTTTTTGCTCGTCGGCAGTCTTAAGGGGCGCCAACGGTACAATTTGCCCCATGACGCCGGATACCCTCGCTACGCCTCTGGTCCCGGCTGCCGAGGTTGGGGGCGCCAAAATTGGTTTATGGTAGGGCGTTCCGTTACAGCCCACGGGGGTGATGACCCTTTTTTGCTTGTCAGGGTATTTGCGAAGTTGAATGAAGAAAATGCAGGGGCGCCAAAATGAGCAGAGCGGCGCCATTTTGGCTTCTTAGGATTTCCTCAAGTTGAGGGGCGTCATCAGTATGTTTTGTCCCCGGTCGCCGGACACCCTAGCTCCGCCACTGTTCCATGGTTATGGTGAGTTGGGTTGGGCCAGAAAATAAGTCATAGTTTACGAAATTGTAATGTGTTACGGCGGGTTGGGTTAATTTGGAGGTTTTATGGGCTGGGTTGGGTTCTAAAAAATGGACCCATGTAGGGCCTACATCTCTGTCAACAACCTCCACCCTCATTTCTAGAACTGAAGTATTTCTGGACACTTAAGGTGAAAATATCCAAGACTCATTCATTACTGTTAATGGAATAAGTAAATTAATAACTTTAAAACGGAACAAGTAAAATAATAATAAATAAACGCTACTCATTAATTTATTTACTTGCTCCCTTATTGGGTAATTAAATGTTGTTTCATTATTCATTTCTTTTTCATCATTTGTTCATTTTGTCTCGCTGCATTAAATTGGTTTCAGTCTATTAACATGCGAAATGCATTCATTTGGCTTCCGAAATGCATTTAGACTAGACTTCCTGTTGTGTACGAGAATTAGTAAAAATTTCAGCGTGTTTTCTTCGGAGACAATGACCGAACGACCAGCCTTTATGAGAGCTCTCAGGAGACTGTGGACAGCATGACGAAGCGAATCTTTTTCCGTCAACACCATTAAATTCGAAGCTATCTGTTCGCAAAAACACGTTGGGCCCAAGCGCTGGCAGGGTTTAATCTAGGCCGTTTCCGGGGGGATTTCCCTTTCCCCCGGAAATTTCAAATTCCCCCCAGAAATTTTGGCATACTGCATCAACTAACAGCAGCCCCCTAACTGACTTCTCCCCGACTCTTTCAGTTCCCCTCCGGCTTTGCCAGTTTCTCTCCCGGAGTCCAGGAGTCTAGATTAAACACACTGAGCGTTTGCTCTCAAGACAGCAGTTCAAAATGGCTGGACTGGGTTTTTAAAATCGAGATTTTAAAACTGTTTAGTGTTTACCACTACTGGTCTAATTTTCAGTAGGGCAGTGGAGACAGACAAATCTCACTATAGAATTATCAAGCCCAGTGGACGGTTGAAAAATCCGGACGGTTGAAAAACAACACTACGTTATGCCAGGTCAACCAGGGAGTCTTGCAGACAACCTGGTAGGCTATAGCATTTCTCATTCGACCAGTGGCAGATCGAACGCTGCCTTAGAGTTGTTTGGGATTTTGTGAATGCGACCGGAAAACCTTCAAACAACTCGTGCATTTAGAACGATTTGCTTGCCGTTCGCCTCGGCACAAAGACGTAGGCAATAGACCCACCACGCCAGTATACAGTTGGAGATCCAAAAGCGTTCGTGTGTTGGCCAAAAACGCGTACGTTGTATGTCTACTTTATAAGGCTTCCAAAAAAGTCCTCTTGCGCTAACACTCAAATAACACTGCTGTTCAGGGATTCTCTGAGAGAGAGAGAGAGAGAGAGAGAGAGAGAGAGAGAGAGAGAGAGATATGAGGGAGAGGGAGAGAGATAGGAAGGAGAGGGAGAGAGAGGGAGAGAGATAGGAGGGGAGGGAGATATATATATATATATAAGAGGGAGAGGAAGAGGGAGAGAGAGATAGGAGGGAGAGATAGGAGGGAGAGAGAGGTAGGAGGGAGAGAGATATAGCAGGGAGAGGAAGAGGAAGAGGGAGAGATAGGAGGGAGAGAGAGATAGGAGAGAGAGAGAGCGCGAAAGAAAGAGAGAAACGGAAGGCGAGAGAGAGAGAGAGAGAGAGAGAGAGAGAGAGAGAGAAGAGAGAGATGGAGAAAGAGATGTAGATGGAGAGGATGAGGGATAGAGATGGAGAGGGAGTGGAGAGGAAGACGGAGAGAGATGGAGAGGGAGACACAGGTACACGGAGACACACAGAGAGTGAGAGTGAGAGAGACAGACGTACGGAGACCCAGACAGAGAGAGAGACAGAGAGGAGAGAGGAGAGTGTAGGCGGCTGACAGTGTGAGGTCGTTTCATTTCGAATCTTCTTTGGATGACAAGACCTTTCATTCACCTGAACGTACCGAATCGTTGTAGTTATTACGCGGCAGGAAAATTGCATCTATATTTCTCTCGACATGCCTCGACAATACTCCCGACTGACTCCTTTTACATGTAGAGTACACAGCAATTCACGGCCAGACTGACAGAAGGAGAGATGAAAATATATCAGCATTAGAACACAGAAGAGCAGGGCGCGATTTGTAGGGGGGAATGGGGGAATTTCACCCCCCACTGCTCAACTGCATCCCCCCTACTGCTACATCCCCACCACTACATCCGCCCACTGCTACATTTCCCAACAACTACACCCCCCAAGCTCGACATATCCCCCCACTGCTCCAGGTCACAAATCGCACCCTGAAAGCGTCGCATGGAATACAGCATCATCTGGACGTGAAAGCTGGACTTCGAAGAAAAAAATACAAGAAAGCATAGAAGCTTTCGAAACTTACTCATTAGTAACATGCATCAATCGACTTCTATAGCGCCACTATCATAATGCCCAGGGCATCAGCCGATGGCGCACCAAATCCAAATAGAATATTAGAGCCAGGTCAAGTAATATCAGTCCGAAACGGCGGGAGAGCAATCTAAGGGGATAAGCCAAGTCATATGCAATGCAGTATGCAATGCATTGCAGTCATTATGCAATGCATATGTTGGAAAGAGAGGAAACCAATGAAGAGGCTTTGCAACAGTCAGATAAAGAAAGACGGTTCGTCAACGTGAGCAAAAGAAGGAAGCTGCAATATTTCGGACACGTACAGCGGAACAGCGACGCTATAGGTCAACACTGGAAAGGACACTCCTCCGGCAAGGAATGATGCCAGGAACAACTTGACATAATCTAAAGTGAAAGCCACTAGGGGCGCTAACGGGGCTTGAACCCGCTCCGTCAGCCTGACGCTCCAGTAGGGGCGCACCAAAGGGGGTGGGTGGTTAGGGTTAAACCCCCATGTTTGGCCGACCAAAAATGTTGTTATTGCGTATTATTATTCTGTGGGTGGAGGGGCGCCAAAATCTGGTTTAAGGTAGGCCTAACAAAAAAGCAAACAAAAATATCAATATAGTTGTGTTATAACTTTAAAACTTTAATCAAGCGATATAATAAGTGACAACCATTGTTTGCTTTTTCAGGATTTTTCGAAGTTGGGGGGGGGGAGATGGTCGTTCGTAAACCCCCCACCTCCTTCGGAAAATCCTGGCTACCACTGTCAAGCGTTGAGGTTCGGCGCGTATGACCGATAGATCTATGCAATCAGCAAAGTAAGTGGCATTAATCTGGAGTAAGTTCAAGGTTGCCATTAATTTGCCCATACCCACGTTTTACCTCGCACATTAGCGCTGACCTTATTTTTTTACCACTGCCCTCTAGCAGTGGCAAAATAAGGCCGAGAGAATAAGGCCGAGTCAACCTTAGGGCTACAACGGGACTCGCTAGGGTGTAACCTATCTGCCATCTTCCCGCCCCAAAAGGGGAGAGGAGAGTTTAAACAAATTGGCATGGAATCTGGTCGACAGAGAATTTGAAGTGCAAAATGATGGAGACAACAAGATACTAAATTATTCAGTTAAATATTTATTCTTTAATTTAGAAACATACAAAGGAAAGTGAATACAAAAACACAAGCTATTATTTAACTACTCAGTCATCCAGTGGCGGTTCCAAGAACGATTGGTGGAGGGGATGCAGTGAATTTCTAGGAAGATCCCGCCAATTGTCAAAGGAATTATATGTAAACGGTTTGGAAGAAATCTGTAGATTTGATTTATAAAATATAATGTTCAGAATTGACAATTTATAAAAGCCATTTTTGTCTGGTTGTACAAAGTCTTAGTGCAAAATCGAGTTTTCTATTGCTGGGAGAGAATTTGTCGATGACATTGTCTATGGATATGTCCATATCCTTGTGGATATATATATATATATATATATATATATATATATATATATATATCAAGGCTAATCCGTTTAGACGATCATCTTCCACTGAAGACACATTTTTGGTGGGCTGGTGGGGGGATGCATCCCTAGTCATCCCCAACGTGGAACCGCCCCTGCATTCAACATCCTATGAGGAACATCATAGTAATGAAAAGACGACAGTATTAGAATACATTGTAAACATCCATGAGCACCACAAGACTTAATGCAAATAATAAAAAACAAGCAACAATTTAAGTTGAAAAAATTTAAACAGTCAACATAACTTTAACCATTACCAACAAAACAAAAAGAAAATTATGAGGTCTTGGCCTAAATGCAGATAGTCAAAATCATATTTCAAAACGTTCACCTGAAATGGCAATGGTAGTAGTTAACCTCTATAATTACCTATGGTTGAACATATTAAACGATATTAAATTTCATCACATCATAGAGATACAAAGTTCACAAAAATTCTAACAAACAAAATATTGACTGGGAAAGTAGATGTGCTGTACGATCAATTCTTTACATTGGCGCACTATAGCAGCACAAGAGACCACAAATGCAAATTATTGTTCAAGCAGAGGGCGGGACAATGAAAGAACATTTTTTAGTACAAGGGTTGTGGACAAATGGAACAATATTTGGACAAGTTGGGAGTGACAGTTGAAACAGTAAACGGATTCAAAGGCTATCTCGGAAAACTAGGTTATTGAGCACAGAGAGTTATACAGTGATTTTCACACAGGCTTACTTAGCCTCCTAAATCACCTTGAATCATATTATTATTATTATTATTATTATTATTATTATTTTTGGTGTGGACAATGTACAATGAACCCAAAACACATGTACTCATTTAATATGCAACAATTGACTATGGAAGACAATCCAGAGAAACAGAGATCAAGTCACTGAAGATAGTAAATAACAAAAACCACAAACTGAAAGGTAGGCAATATTGTGAATAAGTCTCCCCATTCAAACGAGAATTAATTTATGAGCAAAGACAAAATAAGATAAAACATATCTGTTAATGTTGAACGTGATCAAGAAAGGCACATACCAAATATAAAAAACTCCAAAGAAATTGCATAAACTGAGCGATTGTTAGCACAAAGAAATTATTTAGTTGTAAAATATACGAGATTTCGGGCAAGTGTCATTTCACTGAATGGTAATACAAGGCAGTGCTGACAGTAAGACTGCATCTGCAGACTAGAAATCAGCCCATGGTCAGTATTTAGAGGTATCCAACTTGTTCAGGGCGTTAAACAATAATTACATTCAGTGGCGTATTTAGGGGGTACGCTCCTGATCCATAGCGTACCTCTTTGGTCTTTGGCCTTTGGTCCTTCCATTCGGTTGCACCACATAAAATTTAAAAATTTGTTTTAGGGGCCCAAAATTGCCAAAATTTGCAGAAAATTTGCAAAAATCACCAAAAATTTGCTAAAATTGGCCAATATTTTGCCAAAATTTGCTAAAATTGGCCCAAAAATCACCAAAATTTGCAAAAAAATTTGCAAAAATTATCTCACCCCCAAGAAAAGTGTGAAATGATGCTACTGCTTTTACCTGGATAAAATCTGCACCAACCTGTTGAAAACTCGTTCCGACAGGCCTGTTGCGGAACATAGAATAAGTTATTTTTCGAACTTCTTAAATTTCAGCGTACCCTTTTAAGCCTTTCTACATATGCCCATGATCACATTGGCCACAGCACAGCACAAACAATTACTGTTAATTATTGAACCATCGCTACACTATTAACAAAGATTCAGCCCAGATATCTGCAATTGTAGAAATAGTTATTTGTTAAATTAAGTATCAATTAAAATAAAATATTACTTTACAAAATGGTGATTTAACATAGCAACAAAATTCTAACACTTTCAGCAAATTAATAAATTACAAATGATGATGACGATGATGGCGATGTCCTAACTCTGTCCTAAGGCAGATCCATTTGGCACTTATTTGTGCCACTGCGGGATGAGATGAGCGAGGCTTCTTCAGTGGCTGTTCTACCTTGAAAAAATGGGGGGGGGGACTATGCCCTAGTCGATGACTGCCAACTAACCAACTTCTAAAAAAGCTGGATAAGTCTGACAGAAAAAAGGTCATCCACCATATTGCGCCCCATTAAACAATTCTTGAAAATAAATGACTACAGCCCCCAGTTCCACCCTAGAACTGCCACTGGGCTTTTTTCTATTGCCTTCTTAACAACAGACAATAAAGGAGTGCATACTTTTGCATTGACTATTATTAAACTTAAACCTAAAAACCTTCAGGTGCATGACACAAACATTTACTGCCACTACTCCACTGCACCCCAAAATTACAACAGAACATAAATAATATTACAGGTCCACCAGAGAACTACAGTATAACAAACACAATCGATCTGAAATACAGTTCAAACTTCAATGACAAAATAACAAAATAGGACAAATAATTTCACAAAAGGTGAACAGTTAAAAATCGTGAAAAATACGAAACTGCATAGTCACTCTATAAGTCACTGTATGAAGCCAGAGTATCTCGTATACACGCAGTTCAGATCAACATCATCAGAAAAGTTCAGATTTAATCTCAAGTTCAAAAACAAAGGCAAAGAACACAAAAGATATTTACAGATTTTGACGTAAGTCATACTCTAATGAACAGTGCATGCCATTTCCAAATCATTGCAACTGAAGAATATGAGCTCGTACAGTAGTGTGTAGTTATAATATGTTCAAATCAGGGCATGCAGAAAGTGGGTGGGCGCCTGGGGCCAGGTCGATAAAAAATGTCTGACGAGCAAAAAAAAAGGTTGCCGAGTCAATTTCGGCACCCCCATCTGGTCGGCACCCGGGCCACTGCCCCCTCTGCACGCTACTGGTCCAAATACTAAAAAACCAAGTCACAGTCTTCCAGATTGAAAACAAGAATTAGAAGGTGTCAAGAGAAAGCAGTGAAAAGAAAATTCAAACTGACACTTCCGTTAAATAACGTCTGAAATTGAGATGAGTCATGTTTTTGTGAAAAGTAATATTCACATAAGACAGCGCACAACTTAATTCCACGAAATTTTCAGAATGAGCCAAAACACAAAACCATCGACGGAAGTCTGTTCTTCAAAAGTGTCAACATTCAAAATTTAGTCTAAAAATTGAAAACAAATTTCTGCTTGATGCAAGTGTGGCCAGTATCTGAGATTCAATTTCAGATTAAGTTTTTGCCGATAAAGTATTATAATTTGAACAATTTGAGAATATCCAAGATATGGAGCCAGGATTTAAATTTTTGACATTCAAATCTGAGGTACAGTTGAAGATTTACCATAATCACTGACGAAATAGCAATTTTAAGCAAACAAAAGATATGTAAGCAGTGAACTGTTGAGTCAGTGTAAATGCAAAATAAACATTGACATGTGAAAAAAACATCACACTTATCACATGCAACTATTAATCAGATTCTCAACAAATGTCAATTCACCAACACATCATAAAATAGATCGTACATTGTTATTTGCAGAGAAATGCCAAATATTCATTGTCTAAGATTGCTATCGATCATACAGCTGTGTGAAAAAGTCCTGCACGTTTCACGCTCCTCACAAAAATTTTGTTGTGAGGATCCATAAGGCAATCACACAATAATTAGCAAATTCTTTACCAAAAACATCAATACCCGTTGAAATATATTGAGATTTGCATATCCTAAATCATTAATGGTTATTCAGATATTCATAGAAAACAAAAATCCCAAAATCCTATAAACGTGCAGGACTTTTTCACACAGCTGTAGCTGCATATCTTGAACCTGCATATTCACATCTTAAAAATCAGCAGAAATACGAGAGGCGAAGCAGGGAAACAAAAAAATTTACAGGACGCGTCCTCCTCCTACGGTCTCAAAGCCGAAGCTCGTTCGCAATTTTCGCCGCGATGTTCTTAAAGCCGATCGACGTCCCGCAGATCCTCTTGAAACGAACTCCGTTCAGCGAGAGCCTCGGCAACTTACAGACCTCCATCTCCCACTGGATCAGAGCGTCGGAGTTGGGATCGCCGTGGACGCAGAGAAGAAGGAACCGGTCGCGCTGCTCGTAGTCGCAGTTGTTCATCCGCAGGACGCGGCAGACCTCGAGGACGATGTCCTCCGGGTCCTTGGTACTCGTCGTGTTCATGCTCCACGTGAAGCGCAGCGATCGAGGCTTCACTCGATCTCGATCAGATCGTGGACTCCGGCTGCTGAACTGATCGGGAGTTGGCAAATTCAAGAGTTTGCTGCAAGATAAGGACAGTGGAAGCCCAAACAAAATCTAGAAATAGCCGAGGATGGACGATTTTTTCCAAATAACATTAATTCCTATAATAATAAAAGAGAAAAGGTAGGTCCCGTACTCGAGTCCGAGCGTTGGGTTCCGGCGCTTATCTCCGGCCTGGGCAATCAGCGACGTAGGTGGTATAAGCAATTAATCTGGTGTAGGTTGCCATTACATTCTCCAGACCCACGTTTTACCTTGCAGCTAAACACAGCTCCTCAGTTTACCACCGCCCTCTAGCAAGTAAGGCTGAGTCGACCTTAGGGCTCTTGTGGGAATTGAACCCGTGACCTTCTGCTCCATCGTCCAGCGTTGTTACCACTCTTTCAAATTCCCGAAGAGTTATTAACGAAATTTTTGTGAATTTCCCTTAATGAAATCGGCAAGCATTGGTTAAACTGGCTAACAGATTCAAATTCTTAGGCATCTGTCTAACTTTAATGCACAAAAACTTTCAAGGTTACTAGCAACCATTATTCATCACTAACTTGGCAAAACGTGCATCTGAAAACAAATGAAGATCATCACCTTTTGCTAAACTTTGAAGTCAAACGAGTAAGAAAAGTCATGTGTGATCCAAAGTACCCAGCTCCCACATTTCTCGTACTGTTTTGGTTTGTTTCAATACTGCTTTCCGAAGTCTTTCCTTCACTCAATTGAGCCGTAGTTCCATGTACGGTAACGCGTATCCCGGTGCCGCGAGGAAACTGCACGGTGCTCGACTGAGTAACAGGAGACACTGGTGCGATCGGTCTAAAATCGCACCAAAATGTTCGACCAGAAAATGCGTATTTGCCGGTAACAATTTTCGGCACAATTTTTGGTATGGTTTTTAAAAAAAGAATGGATAAAGAGCCAAAAGATTGAAAGACCAGATAGCAGGCAGTTCCCTGTGCCATTCAACAGTTTGGAATGCCACATCAAAACAATATTTTGAAAACAGTCTTATACAGTGATCGGCTTTATGATATTAAAAGCAAGCAAGGGCGCAAACACGACCCATGTCCTTAATGCTGTGGATATGGGTCCTTCTCGAGGGGAAAACCCGGGGCTGTGGAACTCACTGCACTGCCAAGAATGTGACAATGGCGACCTCCCAGAACTGTTTACTAAGCATCTTAAGACGCATTTATTTAACATTTCCTACTGCGTCTCTTGTTAAATTTCGCTCTTGACTTTAGCCTTTACTATGCTTACTGAATTTCTTGTAGAATTGTCCCCCAGTAAGTCGCAAACAATTATAAATGTCATTAAATAATAATAATAATAATAATAATAATAAACACCATAATAATAATGGGTTTGTCCATTTCATAAAAACACCGATAAAACAACCCTTTATCGCCAGTCCTCCATTCCCGGAAGGATTTAAAAATGCTAAAACAGGTCATTATTAGTTTTTGTGCTAACGACCGCAATGGCTTAACATCCTGAAAAGTTTGACAAGCAAAAAACTGAGTAATAAGGATATGGCTATTATTCTGACCAGGTTTGCACCACTGTAACCAAGGAAAGCTGTACTAGACATGAATGGTATACATTCTCCTATCATCGAATACTCATCAGTAATATGAAAGCACTAAGATTCCATTCCTTATACAGAAGACTATTTAAATCTTCTTTAAAGCTCTTCAAAATTTAGATAAGTGTAAAATCGCATTTATTATTTCATGAATTCCTCTACAAAATAATTAATGCATGACTTAATTAACCCCTTAACTGGGGATCCCGGATATATCCGTCAATTTTACATTGAGTTACAGCTAAATACACGGTTAAGGGACTATAATCCTCAAAAGTTCAACGCTCTCTCTTCACCTACTAACACGAAAAGAAACAAATTCAACAAACTGCTATTATTATTAAATTCTTCGATAAAATTCATTCAGCGCTAATTTTGGCAAACATAAAAATTCTGCCTAATGAGTAAGTTTCTCTACGAGTTCAGTTTCTTTGCATAACTTCACACCATTTCTCTTGTCACAGCTGTCTGCACTTTTCAGACACTCAGAATATTATTATTATTATTATTATTATTATTATTATTATTATTATTATTATTGAACGTTAAGATTTATGTAGTAAATCGTCCTAGGAGGACTGCTTGAACACATTACATAGTTCATGAATAATATAGGTCAGGATTTAACAGAATAGCTGATCTCGAACAGCCAAGTCTTCAGTCGCCTCTTAAATATGTCCAGAGAAGGTGATGTTTGAACACTGACGGGAAGACGAAATAAATCAAAACCAACCGAAAAGGTTCAACTGTTGTCGAAGTAGGCAACGGAGGGCGACGCGAGATGACACGCGACGAACTTACGGCACCACCGATGGTCTTTGATCGCGCAACCATCGTCTCTGCCCTGCGTTAAAATGAATTCCAATTTAAAACAAAATGCTAATAAAAGAAAATCCAACTTTCATCATTTCAATATCACATATCTGCATCATATTCCTATTGCATGACCTAAGCCAGTGCTTACCAAACTTTTTCCAGCCACGGCACGCCGTCCAAGAAGCATACAGTCAACGGCACACTGCAGCCGAAATGCACATATTTCATTTTTAAATTATGCATTGTATAAGTCTACTGGTACCAGTGGCGGTTCCAGGAATTTTTGGTGGGGGGATGAACAAATTTATAGGAAGTTGGTGGGGGGATGCAAAGTGAAGAAGAAAAAACAAAACAAAAGAGAGAAAAAAGTTAGTGTTTCGCCCACTAAATGTTAATAAACCTGGCAAAAAAGGCCAACAAGCAAAATAAGAAGGTCATTCGCAGTATTTTTCGCTAAGTTTTTTAAAAGCTCACCGGAAAATAGGTTGACATGCAAAAAAAAGATCATCTGGAACCACGGTGGGGGGGATGCATTCCCAGTCATCAACATGGTGGAACTGCCACTGACTAGTTCTATTCATTATACTCTAGTTTAAGTATAAGCATACAGTGTAATATTGACTAGCGTTCTGTATGCTTTCATGCTTAACTTCCTTGAAGACATATAATTCAACTTATAATTAACAATTAATGCAGCATCATTATTATTTTACTATTTTACAACATTTTGCCATGACACACTCCTACCGTTGCTGCAGCACAGTTGTGTGCTGTGTGCTGCGGCAAACAGGTTGGGAAGCGCTGACCTCAGCAAAACTCAGGTAAAATGAATTCTATACTTTATCTGTTCAAAACGTGGCCGGACAAAATGCCTGCGAACAAAATGTCACGGACAAAATGTCATGGCTTAGGGTTACATTTTGTCCATGACATTTTGTCCCCATGACATTCTGTTCGTGACATTTCGTCCGCGGACAATTAGTCCTAGCACCGTTTCATCATCTTACCTTCTCAGGTGCGGCACTGGGCGCTCCATGGCAGATGCACGATCCTCGTTTGAGTATCTGGAAGTCATTGGATGCATGATCGGGTTGTTATCATAGTTGGACACAAGTCTCTGCATGTCAAGAATTTTGGAATCAAGATTATTTCCCTAAGGCAGGAAACAAAAGCAGCCATGCATGCAAATAGCAATCAAACGTTAAAAATCACTAAACTGCAACGCCTGTTTCATTTTCAACATATATTAGAAAGAAAGATAGATAGATAGATAGATAGATAGATAGATAGATAGATATCTAACTATATCTCTCTGAGGCGACTTTATAAGTGCGCTGCTGCTGCTATATCGAAATAAAACGTCTTAAGTTTATTCCGGAAAATTGAGCATGAGATGATTTGGTCACGTAGTGAAATCAGCAGAGTGCTCCAACTCCATGGACCAATGGCTTTAAGGGAGCGGTCTCCGATTTTACTACGAGTTCTCATGGTGACTATATTGCCTCTATAATCTTGCTCCAATTAACGTAGCACACTTTGATGCTTTCAAAAGTTAACACAATCAACTGCATCAACAGCATGTCCAATAAGAATGTTAATGGGTAATCAGGACTCAATAAATGTCCATTTGTCATATATAATTCAATGATTTTCTTTAAAATCGATAACTATATCGCAAAACGAGGTCATCCAAAGTCCAATATCAACTCTTTCAATGCCATTTAGCTATACAGCTATTTAACAATCAAATATGAAATTAAATATGAATACACATATTTGAATGCTCAATAGGAAAACCTTTTCATTCATATCTGGATTTGCTTCTAATGTAAGTGTAGTCTTGTGTGGTTGAAGAAATGCTTTCGCTCTCGGTTCCTTAACAGTCACTTCAGCGGCCGCTTCTGGCCGTCGGATTTTAGGCACGTTCAAAATAGTAACAGCTACTCAAAAAACACAATTTAAAAAAATCATGGCATGAGTAGTTTTCATTATTATATATAGCACATTTATAAACAAAAATTCTCCCTCCCTTCTCCCTTCTCCTCTCTTTTTCTCTCCGTCTCTCTCCCTCTCCCTGTCTCATGAATTGATTTTTAACATAATTATGATATTAAAATCTATCATGACATTTAAGGTGGTACAGTGGATTGTTGTCATTCGGTCAAACAAGTGCTATTTGTAACGAGTCATTTGTAACTTAATCAGTTCGTTTGACAACAACAACAAATAATAATAATAATAATAATAATAATAATAATAAATAATAATAATAAGTGCTGAAATCTGACTCGAGATAATCTGTAACAACTAACTACAAGTAATTCCGCTACATCAAGGAAAGCAACAAGAAAGAACTCATTTATCTGCTTTAATTTTGGGAGCGTAATATAAAAAAAGCATATTTAACCCCTTAACTGTATATCATTTTACATTGAGTTACAGTTAAATACCCAATTAAAGTCACAATTACAACACATAACCATCAAAACAGTGCCAGTGCCATAGGGAGAGTGAGAGAGGATTGGCAATTTTCCTGTGCCCCAGAAACACGACGGGCCACTTCAGGCATCTTGGTACCATTATAAAGGTAAAGGTAGTCCCATACTCGAATGAGCGTAGGGCCAGCGCTGATCTCCGGTACTAGGCAAGCAGCGACGTAGGTGACTTACGCTATTAATCTAGAGTAGTTTGGCATTGATTTCTCTAGACCCGCGTTTTACCTTCACAGCTTAACGCTGCTACCAATCTATTGACGCCTACGCGATGAACGGCTTGGTTGGCCGCCAGCACCATGACTAGATCCCAGGATGGTCATTGGTCACCCATCCAAGTACTAACCGCACTTAATGTTGTTTCACTTTGGTGTTCTGATGGGAACCGGTCACAAAATGCCAAGTAAGCCAATTGGGGTCCATCCATATAGTATGTACGCATTGATGGGGGTTCAGATTTGGAAGATTTTTCCTACATACGCTGTGTGCAGCGGAAGGGTGTGTGTGAAAATATGCCTTTTTCTGCATATGTAATATATGGTTGAGCCCTTGGTACCAAATGCTAGTGCAAAATTACAGCTCTTGAAGAGACTGCATATATCTATTTACTCTAGAAATTCATTAAAACTGCAAAGAGTATTTCTTGAAACCTTTCTCATATTTCAAATGGTATATTATATTATACATTCAATCTAATACATTACACAATGTTACGATGCTGACCTGTTCTTGTGGGCGTAACAAAGGAAGCACTCCTAAGAACCCGAGTTTTCTCTGTGTCGTGGGTGGGAGAGGGGATCATTATGGTCCGTTCAACCCTGCTGCGATGAACCAGATCAGACTGTTTCAGCGACAAATTGCTGCCCGGCTGCACCACTGGACTGCTACTGTCAAACTTAAAAAAAGAATTTCAACACATGTAACAGTCACTCAAATGAAAAGATAGAATAATTCTAAAATACAGAATTAACACTAATTGAATTAACTAATTAGATTAATTAATTAACTTATTGAAATAACTAATTAGAATTAACACTAATTAGACGTTGATAAAAAACTAACACTAAAGCCAAGTATAACAGCACAAGACTTCACACAGCACACCCATACAGGGTGGCACAAAAAAAACTGGACTATATTAAATGTAAACCTAATAGTGACTAGTCCGGTTTTTTTGTGCCACCCTGTAGATTTATAAAAATACTTTAGAATGATTGAATATGACTGTTGCCAACTTTCAGTTCATCCTACATTACGTTATCATACTAATTTTTACATTTGTAGCATTTTCACAGCATTATCCATCACTCAAAAGACATATATGAAACCACTAGGGCATTGGTCGACGGCACACCAAATCTAATCCGAATTAAAGCTAGGTCAACCCTGAAAGGTCATTCAGATTGGCACACCCACGAATAAAATAATTATAATAATGCGGGCGGGAAGTTAGCAGAATGGTAACAACATCGGACGATAGAGCAGGAGGTCACAGGTTCAAGACCTGCAGGAGCCCTAAGGTCGACTCAGCCTTACTTGCTAGAGGGTGGCAGTAAATTGAAGAGCAGTGGCAAAAAAGGCTGCGACGAGTCAAACAGGTGCGCTACGCGAGGCACTAGCCCCGTATCCACGGCATTGCATGCCTGGCTGAGGGTTATAGCAACGGAGATCAGCGCCGCCCTATGAGCCCGTGAGGTTCGGGAAGGACTTTGACTTTTTTGATAATAATCCACTCAGCACTAGTTTATGTTGCTCCGACGCTCTCTAGTAGTAAGCAACTTATCCAATGGCAAGAGAGAGCACATCTGAACCTGTAACCCACAGACTGTCAAACATGCCATGGACTCCTGTATCCAAGCCAGATCATTTTGATGTTGACTATTGCCTGGCTGATCATATACCTTCCCCATAGCTATTTTAAGAAAGGCTGAGCGCCTAAGAATAACCAGCTACTGTTGTGCTGCTTCCCAAGGCGCGCTATAGAAATCCACGAGATTTTACTTACTTACTTACCTACTTAGATCCTGTAAGCTAAATTAGTTTCACAGTTAGAATATTAACAGCAAATGTTCACATATCACAATCAATGTAACAAATTCAAATTATAATGATGCAATATATTGTTCCCATGCTTTATGCATAAATCATGTACGATACAACATGGATGGTATGGCGTACCACCACGGACGACGGATCGTTCGATCTTACGAGGAGAAGGTACGTGGCAGTCATGTGATCGAAACGATTCTGAGTAAGCGACTGCTCCACTTCCATTCTCGAGTAACCCATTTCCACCATTAAGCCTGGAAGTTGAAACAGAACACAGGCCAGAAGAACAACTCTTTAAGATTTTTGCCACGATTTGCAAAACTCAGAAAAACAAAGGCAATGCAAAGTATATGAAGAAATAACGAAATAACGAAAGTCAATGCAAAGTATATGAAGAAATAATGAAATAACAGCAGTTACGTCAGATAATTATATGACTTTAAATGACTACAACTATAAATGACCAAACAACTTTAAATGGTCATATGACTTTAATGACCATATGACTTTAACTGACTGCATGACTTCAAATGACTATACAAATTTAAATAACTTTGTGACTTTAAATGACCGTATGACTTCAAACGACTTTATGGTTTTAAATGACTTTATGACTTCAAATGACTTTATGGCTTTAAAAGACTTTATGACTTCAAATGAATGTATGACTTCAACTGACTGCCTGACTATACAAATTTAAATGACTTTAAGACTTTAACTGACTGCATGACTTCAAATGACTATACAAATTTAAATGACTTTACGACGTTAAACGACTGTGTGACTTCAAATGACTGTATGACTTCAAAAACCATACAACAATAAATGACCATATGACTTTAATAACCATATGCCTTTAAATGACACTTAAATTACCATAAGACTCTAAATGGCTATAACTTTAAATGACCATAGAACAATAATTGACCAGATGACCTTAAATGACCATAGACCAATAAATGACCGAATGGCTTCAAATGAAAATACGACCTCAAATGACCGTGTGACTTAAAGTGACTTACCAATTATTCTGTTCTGTATGTGATGCTGAGGTTCTACGTATGGTTTCAGATGATTGTCATCATATCCATTGTTGATCCATGCATCATTTATTATATTCTAATACAAAAACGCACATGGAACATACTGTAATGACATCCAAAAAGCAACAAAATTCAACTAAAAAAATTTTAATTAATAATTTGGTATTTATGAAGTCTTAATCAGGTAATATGCATGATAACCAACGAACATTCTTGAAGGAAGACAAGCATGCAAAGGTATTGGCTGGCTGGAAAATATTGATAAACATGGGCATACGGAGAGGGGTTCAAGGGGGTGAAATTCCACCCTCTGGAAAAATTATGGAGTTATGAAAAAAGTAAAATTACTTGTTTCTTTCATCACAAAACCTTGTTTTGCACCCCCCTGGAAAATTTTTTAATTTCTATTGTCAAGACCCTGTTTTGCACCCCCCTGGAAAAATTTGTGCAGATGCCCATGCTGATAAATAGATGGTATTGAAAACATGGAGAATCTATAAGAAATGCCGAAAACTGTAATAAATGTATCCAAACACAACGGTTAAAATTTCGACTGAAAATGGAAGACCACGATAATAATCAAAACAACAAATATCGCAACATTCTTAAGGATATTTTCCTAAATCATCAACCACATAATAACTTCTGGCATTTCAGCTCTAGTAACATTCGGTTCAAGATAGCAATCGTTTGTCGTAACGTTCTCTCACCTCTAGCGTAATTCGTTTCAGTGGGTTCAGGGCGAGAAATTTCTTCAGCAGATTCTCACATTCCGTAGACATATAGTACGGTATACGATACTTCCCACGAAGAACTCGTTCTGAACTCCTATAGAAAACATGACCCTCTCAACTTAAAAAGTCACAACATGACCATACAGTCACTAAGCTTAAAAAATTTTAACACTGATAATAACGCGTCGTCCTCATCGGATTCGAAACTCTAACTGTAAAACGGCTTTGTTTTTTCATATTTAATACCTACCAATTTATCTGATTAAGACTGATTTTTAATGTGTTTTTAATTATTTACTTTTGTTAATATTTACTTTCTTTTTTACATTGGTGGTCAAAAAGGGCCCCAGTTCTTCTGGGCCCTAATGCCTTGCTTATACTTGCTATATGGTACTGTATCTACGCCTCTGAATAATATATTGAACAAAAAACAAGAAGATATTCGTAAAAATACTCAAGCATATAAATATTTGAACTGACCTTGAGGTTGTGGCCGTCAAAAGGAAGAGAACCACTAACCAAAGTGTATAGAATAACACCAAGGCTCCACACATCTACCTCAGGGCCCTCATACTTCTTACCTACAGGAATGAGAAAATAACTCTTATTAACACTTGCACTGGTTCTAGTTCCAAAGTCAATTAGGCATGTTTAGCTGCCTTCACTAATAGCTGATTCATCTCCCAATTCAATCAAAATTAAGAACAGCTTCAAAATACTGCAATAAAAATTTTAATTGATGGCTTGCTAAAGAAATGGTTCTCCATTTGGTAGTTATGTCCCTTTTGCATTAGAACCACGATCAATTTAACCAGAAAAAAACTGAAGAAATATAAGACCAATTAACTTTAATTAATTAACAATTAATGTGTTCAAGCAGTCCTCCTAGGGCAATTTACCACATAAATCTTAACTTTCAATAATAATAAAAATAATAATAATAATAATAATAACTTATTTTGCAATATAAATTTGTAAATCATAAGTGTCAACAAAGCAAGCATTAGTACTACCTTGGAAAAGCTCAGGGGCTGCGTACGGTGGACTTCCACAGAATGTGTCCAGTTTGTTACCCTCGGAAAATTCATTGCTGAACCCGAAATCGGCAATTTTGATGTTCATGTCGGCGTCAAGAAGCAAATTTTCAGCCTGAAATAGAAAAAGCAAGAACTGTTAAAATAGAATATCATCTCAAACTCAATTTCTAATGAAAACAAACCATGACAATCTCATAACATAAGACCTATTCACAGCTTGTTTAATCAACTCTAAATCTAGCAAAATATCACCGAGAGAGAATGAGTAATATTGTAAAAAGTAACTCAGTTCTATTTACAGTTACAATAATGCTTACAACACTTACAATGCCTCAGTTACTTATTCAGAAGAGGCACTAAATAAAATGACTTTCTATGGTACAAGACAATTTGAAGAAATTCTTTCCTATATCACACACATTTCCAACTAGACAACTTCATTGTTACACTCGGGAATACTATAGATAGTATAGATAACATACATCCAAAATTTCTGAATGAGGTAAGACATGAGGTTAGTGAGGTAATACACAATATTCAGCATGTCACTTAGATCAGGAGTAGCCCCTTGGGATTAGAGGGATGCAGTAGTCACTTCTATATTCAAAAACAGTAACCATGGGGAACCAAGAAATTATAGTATGTAAAGTTCTGGAGAAAATAGTAAAAGCAAAGTTATTGGATCATCTTATGAGACACAAGATTTTAAAGGATAGCCAGCATGGGTTTCTTAAGGGAAGATCTTGCTTAACAAACATACAGTATACTAGACATTTTAGAGGAGATTTATGACAAGCTAGATGAGGGAAAAGCAGTTGATGTAATATACCTGGACTTTGCAAAAGCATTTGACAAAGTTCCTCATTCAAGACTTGCAGCCAAACAAGATACCAAGTATTATATAACACCGAGCCCTTATTGCCTAAGTCAACATCGCTGGATCACTGTGCAAAGCGTGGTCTATAGGGTTGCCAGATATCCAAATTTGAAATACGGGAGATTGTTTGCGCGATCAATACATCCACTCCACGGTCCAGTTCATTGTGAATTATTATGGCTAGAGCAATACTACACTACAGTACTATAGAGTATATACTAGGAAAAAGCAACAAACAACACTGTTCAATGCACTGCATCATCTGCATGTAGTGAATCAATATTACAAGCAAGTTATAATAATAATATTAGTATTAATATTATTAGGCAGGAGACTGGGGCTGAAATACGGGAGCTCCCGTAAAATACGGGATATCTGGCAACCCTAGTGGTCTATAGTCAGAATCTGTCTATCTAATAGACTCCAATTAATAGAGCTAACAATTGGAGTTATTCTTATAATGGGCAGTTGGTCATCTAGCAGTAAGAGGACAATATGGTTGCTGAGCACTTAAGGCTGATGTGTAGTGCATGTTTATCACTGAAGCAGGTTGTGCCAATCTTAAACATGAAGTGTTCAGACTAAGAATAGCAAAAGCAAAACAGAGAGAGAGAGAGAGAGAGAGAGAGAGAGAGAGAGAAGAGAGAGAGAGAGAGAGAGAGAGAAAGAAAGAGACACTAAGAGAGAGAGAGAGAGAGAACTAATAGAAGAAGAAAAAATGTAAATAAAATCAAACAGCAAATACCACAATTGAATTAAACTATACTTATTACAGGGTGTAACAAAAAAACAGGCACCTTAAGATCCCTGTGAACAATATGTTTTTGATGAAGATACAGAACAGCAGACACTATCTGAAACAATAACAACAGTCCAATGAGAGAAGCTAAGACAAGACATATGCATAAAAGCATAAAAACTGCAAAGTAATAACTGAAATTTGAAATAAATTTAAATATAATTATGTATTAATTTATAATCATTCAGACAACAAAATCAAGATATCAATTACAAATAAAATCACCAGCAAATTTAAACACACAACTGATAAGCATATGATTAATAATAATAATGATAATGATAATGATAATGATAATGATGATGATGATGATAATAATAATAATAATAATAATAATAATAATAATAATAATAATAATAATAATAATAATAATGTGATTTAAAGTGGTTTAGGATGCAAAGTAAGCCTGTATGAAAACCACTGAAGCAACTCTCCTCATTCAATAACCTTTGATAGCCGAGATAGCCTTTGAATCCGTTTACTGTTTCAACTGTCACTCCCACCTCGTCCAAACTGTTCCATTTGTCCACAACCCTTGAGCCAACAAAATTTGTCTTTCTTGGACCAACCCTCTGCTTAAACAATTTGCATTTGTGCCAATGTAAAGAATTTACCGTTTGGCACATCTACTTTCCCAGTCATTATTTTGCCTGTTACTATCAAATCCCCTCTTTCTCTTCTCTTTTCTAATGTTGTCAAATCCCCGATATTGATGTCCTTTTCGTAGCAACATAAGTGACGAATTTATTCCAATAGATTCCCAGCCTTATCCCAAAAATATGCCTATGTAGGATTGTCAGTCAAGATGACAATCACCATTTCAAACAAAGACAAACTGCAGCATTTTGCTCCAACACTGTCAAGATGAAATCACCATTTCAAATAAAGACAAGAGCATTTTTTCACACCACTGAGTCAAATAGGAACCTGTCTAAACTTTGCCCTTTGCCCTTGCTTCTCTTTCATTCTACCGTGAGCAACAAGGTAGTCAAAAACTTCACCTGAAAATACGAAAATACAGAAAAATTCAAAGCCTAAAAATGTCATTTGTCATAAATAAAACTAAATACAAAATGTCACAGACAAAATGTCACAGGTTAGGCTTACATTTTGTACGCTGACATTTAATCCGCTGACAGCTAGTCCCCGCGACATTTTGTCCGTGACATGTTGTCTGCTTACAATTTGTCATCACATCCTTATGAGAACATGCGCATTCATGACAAAATAAAAGAAATGGAACAGGGAACCAGCAACATTTATTTCATAAACCATCTCATCATAATAAAACAAATTTAACAAACGACGGCAACAAGAAAACTTTCAATTAAAAGATATCCGAGAATTCATTCTCAAACCCAACATAAATGCAGTGTTGGAGTTATGAAATTTGAGCTGGGGGTTTGAAGACTGAAATTCAATGAATGACAGAAGCTGCATGTACCCGATATGCGATTTTTGGGAGGGTTGCAAAGTTAGCTGGGGGGAGGGTTCAACCCCCAACAACTCCAACACTGCATAAATGCATTCAGATTTTCAAAATCTTCTCTACCTCCACTGGCATATTCCATTATAAGGTATAGAGTCCTTTCTGTCTCAATGACTTCATACAACTTCACTACAAAATTATAAAACACCAAACAGTGATGGCAATAATTATAACAAAAACTGTCACTGTTTTAAATGGTGGAAATTTTCAACTTATGTCATTCAATACGTTTATCAAACAATAATTTACATTTAATTTAAAATACAACCATTCCTGCTTTGAATTTTATTTTAAAATGCTTCAGAAATAATGTTAAATAGCATTAAACCAATTACCAATATTTGGATGATTTAGCACTTTCATAATTCTGACTTCCGGAAAAAGCTAAATAACAAAACACATACGCTAATGCTCGAATATACCAAAAATTTACACAGGACATTTTATAAAAATTATATTATATTCATTATGTCACAGCTTCTCATAATAATAATAATTTTAAAAAGTCAAAGTCCTTCCCGAGCCTCACGGGCTCATAGGGCGGCACTGAACTCCGTTGCTATAGCCATCAGCCAGGCGTGCAATGTCATGGATACGGGGCTAGTGTATCGCGTAGAGTACCTGTTTGACTCATCGCATGGATTTTTACCACTGCTCCTCATTTTACCACCATGAAAAAGGTTGAGTCAACCTTTAGGGCTCCTGCGGGACTCGAACCGGCAACCTCCTGCTCCATGAACATAAGTTTTACTACTGGCTTTGTCAATAAAGTCTTGAATCTTCTAAAGCTTTTCACATTAGAGCTGGTAATATCATTTTAAATGGAATTACAATAGTCAAGTCAACTGGTGACAAGAGCATTGGCAAGAGAGAGGAGGGCAGGTTCAGAAAAAGATCTAGAATTCTTAAATAATTTTATGTCGTAAATCTGTAAATTAGCAATTTTCATAAGAATACCTATGTAAAGTTTACTGTTTACTGTTTATTTCCAACTAAAACATCATAGAACATAAATCATAAGAACAATGATCATGTCGGAAAAATAAGTTGAAAATTTTATAATTCCTTAATTATACTATATTGCTTCACATAATTGACTCAAATGCTGCAGAATAAACTAACATTTCAGCATTATCACAACTGCTAAATTACTGAATAAGTTAACAAATTTGATATAAGAAAATCAATACAAATGCTGATCAATATATTACAAATAAATAAATAAAATTATGAATGTAGAGTTGAATCAAATGCTGCAGAATAAACTAACATCTCAGCATATCACAATAAGCAGCAACATTTTTCTATTATGCAATAAATAGCACAAAATTTTCAGACCTTTTTCAGACTTGACTGATTTAGTTGAGTTTTGTCGATAATTTTTATGGCGACCTAAGTAAAAAATATATCTAGATACTAAATGGATTATAAAAATACAATATCCAAAAAATAACAAACATATTTGCAAATTACATCATTACTATATCTTGACCTGGATCTTGAATTATTTTGATTTGGTGTGCCATCGGCTGATGCTCCTGTGCATTATGAAGTGGCGCTATAGAAGTTAAAGATTAGATTAGATATTTGACTAGGTAAAAATTCATTTTTCAGTGACTCTGATTTGTTTAATAATAATTAAAAACCTGAAGTATTTCAGTTCTGCCCCTAAGTTCTATCACTGGTCTACCGTCTCCATTCTACCCAGTGTTTATTCTAGCCACCTTGACATTGGGGGGATTCTGAAATGTTTGGGGGTGGGGACAAGGTCTGAGTCATCACACTTTGGGGGGTGGAGAGATTGCCATCCCCCATTCAACATATAAAAAATTTTGGGGGAGAATTTTAAAACTTGGGGGGGGGGAATTCCCCCAGAGAAGGCCTAGAATAAACACTGATTCTACCAAACCCTAATCCAGAAATGGGTCCTGACTCGGTTGGTATGACCCCCCATAAATGCACTTAACCCAAGCACACACAGCTGTGAATTCTTTCTGAAACACCTTAAAACTTATGTTTTACCCTATTCTTAACTTACTTAGCATGGTACTTAGCATGGTTTAAAGTGGCTTAGTAGGCATTACTGCCTGTGTGAAAGCCACTAGGGGTGCTAATGGGACTTGAACCCGCTCCATCAGCCTACCGCTCCAGTGTGTAACCCACTCTGCCATCTTCTGCCCCATTCAAAGTAACTGTAGTTAGTGTTTTGAGTGGCCATACAAAGAGGTGCTATATAAATGCCTGCTGCAAGCATTCCATCATAGTTGATATAAACAAAGCTGATTATGTAACAATTCTGTCAACATGTATATGAAGTCAGCAAAATCAAAAGACCATTGAAGGTTATCTTAAGTAGAAATACTTGTATAGTTTCCATGATCCATGAATTGGAGACATGCATTTTGAATTGCTTCTGACTGTTACCATGAACTGCTAGACAGGAACTTGAATTTACAGGGTGGCACAAAAAACCGAACTACCGGTAGTCACATTTAGGTTTACTTTTAATGTAGTCCAGTTTTTTGCGCCACCCTGTAGATTCTGATTCATTCAAAATATGGACAAAAGAATAACCTTGAGTCATTCATTCACTGGAGACTTTCTATTAATATGGACCTTATTTTCCAAAATGAATATGCAAACATGTGACCTTGAGAAAAAAATTTAAAATATGTGACCTTGACAAATTTTGAAGGTCACTGGCTGTGACGTCACCTTTCACTCTGAGAAGTTTGGTCTCTAGTTCAAATCTTTATAAAAGTTGCATCAATTCAGCAAATTCAGAAAATGTGCACTTCTTTCAAAAACAATAGGTCAAGGTCATTTCAAGCAGATCAAATGGATCAGTTTAATTAGATCAATAATTAATTAATAGTCTAATAATTTATGCAGAAAATATCCTTCTTAGAGTCTGATATTTTTAAATTATTTTATTTTATTCCTATTTATTTTATATTTTATTTTATTTATTTTTTATTTTATTTATTTTTTATTTTTATAATTTTTTTATTTAATCATCTCTTTTTATTTTTTTATTTTTTATATTTTTTAAATAAAATTTTTTTTCATGCATAAATTTTAACAGGGGGACCTAAATTTTCTAAAGCAAAGTCTGTTTCACTTGATGAAAGGACTAATTCATGTGTCAAACAGACTAAAGTCCATCAGGAACTGACGTAATTTAAACACCTGATTTGAGACTACAGACTGACAAACAGGCAGAGACAGATACACAAACACACAAATACAAAGAAGGATGAATGCACAGCTGACAACCAAAGAGCAGCTGGTAAGACAAGGTTATCTTGAGATGGTTTGAACTTGAAACTGGAGTCAATCTGGTAATTAAGCTTTGGTATGACCTTCTACACAATGCGTTAACTAATACTATGCTTCCATCCATTATTTCAACCTGATCTTTGGGTGGATTCAACAAAACCTTCTATTGAAATACACGAATGTTTATTCATGTATTAGTCACACCGACTTGAAATTGCATCATCAACATCATCATCATCATCATCATCATCACCACCACCACCACCACCACCACCACCACCACCACCACCACCACCACCACCACCACCACCACCACCACCACCACCACCACCACCACCATCATCATCATCATCATCATCATCATCATCATCATCATCATCATCATCATCATCATCATCATCATCATCATCATTGTTATTACAATAATCTTTCTTATATATTATGAAAAACAGTTAAAATGTAATAACAGAGAAAAACAGAATTTACCATTAATTTTTTTACCTCTTGCCCTGTGGGAAGATGCTTTGCAAGTTTAACCTTGGCAAAATTCCCTTTTCCGATTGTTTTGATTGGCTGGTATTTTCCGATTCGAGCCTCATCGCTGTCATGAAGCCTGGAAGAGGAAGAGGAAGAAAATCGAGAAACCCTTTCCGCTGAAGTCTACAATGAAACAAATACCACGTTAAACTCAGTGGCGTAACGTGACTTTTAGGGGCCCGGGGGGCATCCTGGATATTGGGCCCCCAGTGGCTGACGAACAAAAAAAAAAGGTCGTCGTCGTCCACGTTTATAGGTCGTAAGGTCGTCAAATTGTTTATAAAGTGTTGAAGAGCAAAAAAGGTTGTCACATCGTTTATAGTGTTGACGAGCAAAAAAACACTCTTCGGGGGGCCCCCTCTCCTGGGGCCTTTCTCCAAAGTGCCCCCCCGCCGCCCCCCACGTTACGCCACTGGTTGAACTTAAAAATTTATAGTTTCTAATCAGACATGATCCAACTTGGATACACCTAACTAAAGTGAATATCATATGCAGGTTAATGCTTGTGCATGAGTTGGAAAAAACACCCAAGGCTGGAGCCTGAACGTGAACAAATGGTGAGGCCATACTCTTGAATGAACTTATCATAAGAATCTTAGGGCTCATCCATATAGACTAGTACATATGCAAAAAAGGCATATTTTCAAACTTCCTACCCCCGTTTGCACACCGTACATATGCAAAATCTCCTAAATTCAACCCTCCACCCCCTCAGTGTGTACTACTATATGGATCGACCCTTTTATTGAGTTTGCTGGCACAGCCAAGGTTCTGGAATTAGGGGGTACCAAGGTTTCCACAGACTGACATTTCCAGTTCTGACTGGTGGATTTGGGGGAGTGCTGTGAGCTCTCATATGGGGTCTAGGGCAGAGCCCCTTACACAGAATTTGAGTAATATTAGAGATAAACCATGACCTGTGGTTCATACTTTTATAGACTTACCCTGATCTATTACTGAGTAGTCAGTGGCTGTAATGCAATTGAGTATATCGATTCTCTTGACACTGACCTCCTCACACACCCCAAAAATTTTCTTATCCTTTTGCAGTGGCATATACCTGGTGTCAACATTGGGGGGGGATAGAATCGTCCATAAAGTTAGGTCAGACCCCCTTTTCATCTCCCAAAATCCCAAAAAGTCTTGACGAGCAAAAAAAAGTCGTCAGATCATCCGTAATGAGTGATTTGACTATAAGGCGCAAAACATTGGGGGATAATTGATACTCTGTCCCCCTCTTACTAATTATTGGGGGAGACCGTCCCCCGCCGTCCCCCCGTGTTTTACGCCCTTGCCATTTGTGCAAATCCCACAACTGGTCCCAGCCCAAATATGGCCCCCATACCACTTGTGTCTATGCTAATGACTGTGTTTTAGGATTCATCTGACAAAAGAGATTGTACAAGATTTACAAATTTATGCAAAACAACTCTTACATCATATAGACAAAGAGCCCTTTGATCAAAAGGAACACAAGGCAACAGTGGAATGACTACAACAGTCAACTAAGTCAGTAAATTGTCTTGAATATCTACAGAGCTTTTGAAAGCGGTAAAACTTAACACAAATACAAGACCTTTTTCTTTATAAGTTGTTGACTTTGCAAACATTTTGAAATTGTTAATTCTTGTCTCCATTTCTTTAAAAGAATTTAATTTAAAGCAGAAAAATTATAGCAGTATCATTGTCTGCTTGTTCTTGAGTGCTTAACCCTTTCACTACTTCAATTCGTATAACCAATATCTAATGAAGCCAAAATATCGGTCTTATGAGGCCAAAGGGTTAATCTAACTCTAAAATAGCTAATTTTGGTCAGTGATGCTTAAAATTTTGCCAAAGAATATCTTTTTTATCAACAAAATTAAATTAAGTGAATTAATTCCTTGGGATTAGTCACTAATGCCAATGGGCAGAATTTTAAAACAGTCTTTTTTATTGAGATCACATTTATTTTTGCATTATTGTTATTGTTCATTACAATTTATATAGCGCCGTAACATAGCAAGGGCCAAAGTCAAGGGTGCTTTACTAGGAACGTGGAAACGAGAAGTTGAATAGAAACGTCTTTAGTTTGCTCGCGAACTCTCCAAAGGAAGCGACATTCCCTATATACAAGGAATCACTCCATTTATAGATAAATGCCTTACTACATTGCATTGATGATGGATGGAGGATTGGAAGAGGATCTGAACATGGCAGGGCTGAATCTCAACGGAAAAACTGACAGAAGACACCGAATGACTTTGGAAGAAATAGCAAAGGACAGAGAACTTTGGAGAGATGTCATGTAGAAGTCGATAGCTGGACACAGCTGGAGGACGAAGACCTGACCTGATATTGCATTACATTATGAAATAAAACCATGTTCTTATACAACAACAACGTCTATGGAATCTAACCTCAAATTGTTTGCAAAGAAACTTAAGACGTGTACTTGTATGATACATCGTATTTATTAGTACAGTGTGTAAAGTGATCTTGACTTTGGCCTTCAGCCATGATTATTGCACTATATAAATTGACATTTTAACATAACATAACATACAGAACAGTCTGACAAATACTTGTTTCCATCAACTGCTGATTCACAATGATCCTTTCTCTTCCACTCACAGCCAGGCCCATCCAGAGGGGGCCAAGAGGGCCAAATATTTGGCCTGGGCCTCCATCCAAGAGGGGCCTCAAAATTTGGTGATGATTTTTAAAAAGGTCAAAAAATGTGGCGCGATTACCTTTTATTTTGCTTGTCACGTTAAAAATGTGGCGATTACCTTTTTTTTACTTGTCGCCGATTTTTCACAAAGACTTTATTTTCTTGCTTAAAAATTCCACCTGGCCCGGGCCTCCTTCAGACTCTGAAAGGCGCCTGCTCACAGCTCACTGACAACATTGAGCGCCTTTCTCAAAAACACCGAAACAAATCTCACTAAGACATGACATCGGCACAACAAACCTTCTGCGGTAAAGTTCGACAGGTCTTTGTGGTGTCGGAGGTAACAGACTCCAGGACAGGTTTCATCGAATGCACCCAAACGCTTGTGTCAGCCGCAGGTGGCACAGGATTCATCATCTTGAAAATCTATCCGCACGCCTTTCTGTGATAAATAATTAAATAAATAAGTAAATATGATATCACCTAATTGTTAAACCTTAGAACCACAATGATAGCAAAATGAGCATCATTGTGTAGTTGGCGTACTTACTAGGCTCCTACTACGTACATCCTTACTAGGCTCAAGACTTGGTTTTTCATTAGCAGCGGCGCTTTTGACTAAAAGCGCCTTTGACATAAATAAACTATCATCATCATCATCATCATCATCATCATCATCAACATCATCATCATCATCATCACATCATCATCATCATCATCATCATCATCAGTTGATTGTTGCTTAAGAGCAAAATTGCAGTCAGTATGTAAGATGTCAGCAACTACCTAGAACCTAGAAGAGCAGTTAATTTAGTCACACTGTCATAGAAATATAATAATAATAATAATAATAATAATAATAATAATAATAATGTGGAATAGCTTTTTAATAGCAGCACCTTCGGGAAACCTTCAAACATAAATGACAGTTTCAATTCCAAAGACTGATGTATGGCTAAGATATTACTGTCCTATAAGGGTGTCAATGGGTACTCGGGAACCCAGGTATCCGCTGAGGACCTATTACCCGGGCAGTAAAATTGGGTACGGGTACCCGTGTAAACATGACCCTTATGTCAAACTCCCCCTCCATTCGCTGCAATAAAATATACAATCATTAGTTGCAGCGACAGAAGGGGACAGGAAGGGAGCGTGACAACAGTGGAGGTGGTCTATCATTAGTTGCATCGACCGGAGGGCGTGTGGCTATTTAGTTGGGTGTAGACAGGGCCGCTGAGAGAAATTCCGGGCCCCGGAACAAAAAAATTGCTGGCCCTTAAGAAAAATTTATCAAGTCTCCGAAAAACCTGACAAGCAAAAAAACGTTATCAGCTCTCAAAAAACACCCTGACAAGCAAAAAAACCTTTTCCACACCGGATCTGGGTCCCTGAAAACTCAATGGCCCCGGTACAATGTACCGATTGCACCCCCCTCTCCTCAGGCCTGGGTGTAGAGATAAGAGGCCACAAAAGAGATTCCACTAAGTCGGGTACTCGAGTACTCGTACAAAATTTGGACGGGTATCTGGGCAGCTTTTTAAAAAAATGGACAGCCCTACTGCCCTAATCCTCAGCAGGGCACGATTTGTTGGGGAGAAGGGAGAATCTTCCCCACCCACCACTGCCCAACTGCATCCCCTACTGCTACATCCCCAACCACTACATCCCCACTGCTACATTTTCCAACAACTACATCCCCCAAGCTCGACACATTCGCCCCCCCACGCTGCTCCAGGTCACAAATTGCACCCTGGTTCTCAGCAGATGAAATATTACAACCACCATTCTAAACTAAAATCATTTCTCTTCAAAAAATCATTTCCTCCATAGCTGCAACGTCCCACCCACTCGCCCTTTTGATTAAATGACCCGGCATGAATGACCCCACCTTTGGCTATAGCTACTTCATTTAGAGATTAAGCGCATGGGAATAAGGAGCTACTTCAGTGCTTCTTTTTAAAGCGCTATAGAAGTTAATGAGATTTTATTTACTTTTACTTACTTAGTGAATTCAACTATATTGGAACTATAACAGTGAAAATTTACTACATAAGCTCAAAATCAGTGCAAATTAGAACAAACAGCCTATTATGAATTAATAACAATAATAATGTGATTTAAAGTGGTTTAGGAGGCTAAGTAAGCCTGTGTGAAAAACCACTGTAAATTACTTTGTAATAACAAATATAATGCATCAAACATGAACAAGTTTGTCTCCGTAAGTCATAAATCCACTGCTGTGTGTCTTGATTATTAAATTATTTTATAGATATACGCATAACGCAATCCGACCAACACTGTGACCTTGTCGATGGCTACGACTGCTGTACAATAAATTACGACAGATCCATAGACAGCATCAGTGCGACCTGAAATCACGTTAACTACTCTGGACAATAAAAAGGATAGGACGATAACAGATAAGCTGAACTACGAAACTAGATTTCGAGCACGAAACGAAACCATTTAAGGGCATAGCACTGCTGTCAATCAAACCACTCCTCCGCTGGGCATAGCGAGCTGTCAATAAAGAGCTAAAAATAGCATCAGATGCCTTGAGAACCTTTCGGCGACAAAACTAAGAGGAAAGAACTCCTAGAAGACGTTCTAATAGCCTTCAGTCTCATCCACTACTAAGTATTTCTTATAGGAAACAGTTTTCGTAAATATTTACCGTTTTGTTATTCTGGGTTAAGCGCTATTTTCCGAGATAACCTCCGCATTTTCTCAGTAATATTAATCAGCTTCAGCAGCATGCAGCAGCTTCAGCAGCAGCACTGATCGCTCAATAGCTGAGTCCGGTAGAAAGCGTAAACGCGAAACACAGTGTCGCCATATTAGGGCTATTCATCGAGATAAAGAATGTTGCGGTAGTGAGTAATGTAATGTAATGTAATTAGCTATTTATATCGCGCCTAATCATTCAATGCTAAATAACTCATTACATTACATTACATTACATTACTCACTACCGCAACATTCTTTATCTAGATGAATAGCGCTATGAATACTCCATGTATGTTAGCAAGCGCATTACAATTAATGTCAATTATGTCAATTATCATAAGCAGTACAGTATAAGTAGTACAGTCAAAGGACTAGTAGTTGTTAGCAGGGCAGTCATTTAATGATTTAATTGTTTTCCGGGGGGCAAGACTTTCGACTGCAAGGCCGGCAGTGTTTTAAAAAAATACCTATGCAGAATGCTAATTGGTTTTATCCATAGTAGGGCCTAAATGCTACATACGTTGCTACATAGTACATGCCAGTGATCGTAATAAAATTATAGAAACAATTGAGAACACAATGAATTTAAAAACACAAAAATTCGCAAAAAAATATCCCCCTAAAAATCTGGTGAGGGAACGGCCTCCCTGCTCCCCGTTGATGACGTCCCTGTCTGTAAGGTCAATTTATTCACCAATTAAACATTCCATATAGGCCCTATTATTATTATTATTATTATTATTATTATTATTATTATTATTATTATTATTATTAGAACTTCTATAGCACCAGTTTATAACTTTATAATATCAACGGTATAAATCAATACTAGGCCTACTCCAAATTCCTACCGCAACGGACAAGGTCAATCTCAGAGATCAGATCAGAAGAATACGTGATTTAACTTGGGATTTAGTAGCACTATAGTGTTATCACAAGTCAAAATTCGTCCTAAACACTGTCCCAATTTCGATATTATTATTATTATTTATTATTATTATTATTATTATTATTATTATTATTATTATTATTATTATTATTATTATTATTATTATTATTATTATTCATAGAAAATTATTTTCCGTTAAAAATTACAGACAAATTTTAACGTTAATTTAATTTGGGTGGGGACGAAGGGGCGAGGGGCTAGGGGATTCGGGGTTGCCATATTCCTGTCTCCAAATTACCGGACACCGGTGTAGCAGTGGCGGCTCTAGGATTTGGCAAGTGGGGGGGCCGTTGGGGTGGCAACTTCTAATCATGGGGGCCAACCATTTGTTGTTTAATGTATGTAGCATTAAGTATAGGGTCCCAACTGGGGGGCCACTGGGGGGCCAGGCACCCAATAGGGGGCACGGGCCCCCTGGACCCCCGGTGGAGCCGCCACTGCGGTGTAGCTGGCAAAAATGCAAACGTATCAAGATGGACCAGGAGAAAAAAATTAAATATATTTTGTCAAAGCTAATAAATTGTAACTTGGTGATTTTGCAAGTTCATTCCAAAATTCAAATCCGTTTTACTCAAATTTACTTTTTTGCATAGGCCACTCTCGTCCTCAGCGCCTCAAATAACATTTATTGTAAATAAAACAATAGCATTTTAAATATATGTAACCTGTAGACCTGCCATTATATGTAAACTGTACCATATACAATAAAGAAAAAAAGCTGTCACGTGACTGTATTTATTTACTGGAATCGGCTACTTTTATCATTATCTTGTTTTTTTCAATTGTATAATACAGTATATACTTTAAAATGCATCTAACTAATTATCTTCCATGTAATCAATAGATAAAGTGGCCAATAGCATGGAGGTCTTTGAAAGTTTACACCGCAAATGACAATACCGGTACTTTTAAAAATTAATCTTATTTCGCAATAACGCAAGCAAAGCGTATTCTGTCCATTTTGCTCTGAAACTCCACTAATTATAGGGAATCTCTGGAGAGCCATAGGTAGACCTGGCGGTTAAGCGATTTTGCTATACTCATAGGATTTATAAGACGCGTAACAAAGGTATGTTCGTGGCAAAATTTTAAAAAGATAATTTTCAAGAAATCTCAATATTTATTTATCTCCTTTTGACCTATTCGGCAAAATTTAAATAATTTTGACTGAAATATTTGCCATATTTTCATTCGAATTCAATACAATCTTTCGTTTTGCCATTTATTCAAACCTCAGAAATTTTTTCAACAAACGTTCGCTAGATGGCCTAATGCATTTGTTTTGATATTACATGTTATGATTAGGGGTGGCGGACACGTTACAAGACCGCTGAAGTGGGTCGCGGTTATAAAATTTTAGGGAAATCCTGCTTTAGACTGCTTAATAATAGGCTAAACTTTTAGGATTTGGGTTTTCCAAAGCAAATAATATTATTTATGGGAGAATTATAGCCAAAATGTTTCATTGTACTAGGCTGGGAGTGACTTGCCTTGCTGCTGTATTTTGGTTGGTAGCTTGCAAGAAAATATTAAACAAATGAATGTCCGGTATTGTGTCAATTTTTTACCGGACAAACAGGCAAAATATCGGACAGTCCGGTTTACAACCGAACAGCTGGCAACCCTAGGGGTAGAGCTTATGGCCGTCAAGCTCAGACTCCGGCTACGGGTAGTGCGTCCATTTCCCCTTTTGAGGAGATGGACTTTCCTGGGGAAGTCCTTCTCCTTTCCCGGGAGCGAGTGGGACGAGCGACTTACAGACACTGGAAATTATTATTATTATTATTATTATTATTATTATTATTATTATTATTATTATTATTATTATTATTATTATTATTATTATTATTATTATTATTATTATTATCAGGGCTTTTTGTGACGGTACGCGCCGGTACGGCGTACCGAACCTTTTTCAAGGTGTGAAAAAAATTTCTTGTGACTTTGCAGTTGTGATTTAGCTAAAAACTTTAAATACTTAATAAATGATATGCATCATTATGCTTCCAAAATCGCTTCTATGTTAAATTCTAGCCACAGACCACATAATCGTAATGGAAAAGTTAGGCAATCCACCGTGAGTACCGGCACTTATTTTTTTACAAAAAAAGCACTGATTATTATTATTATTATTATTATTAGTAGTAGTAGTAGTAGTAGTAGTAGTAGTAGTAGTAGTAGTAGTAGTAGTAGTTGATAGTATGCATAGACTAATGAAAGTCAAGTTGTACCTTGGTTCATGCAGCAACTCACGAGTTAAGTGCAAGATGAATGGTGTGAATAGTTCCGGCCGATTTTAGAGCGAAGCAAATTGATTAATATTTTAGGATCTAGAAAATCAATGGTCTACAATTACTATTAAATTATAATGTCGGACACCGTTATGGAGTGAGCTTAGAAACACTCCTGTGGGCTCTTCGACGCACGCGGATCAGCGGATGGAGATGGGAGGGCGGGGGTAGACGCCGGATACGAGGGAGCGTGGGTCAGACGCCGTCTCCTCAGCGTCCTCTTGCGTCGTCCGCCTCCGTCGATGAAGAAATGCTCGATGGTCGAACGGACGTGAAGCATTCGTATCACAGCCGATCAAGGTCTCTTCATCGCTCGACGCGCCAATTAACTTCGAGTTATAGCTACTTCAGACCAGCACAATTAGCACATCTTGACTACAGACGACGGTCAAAGTGACACACTTACTCCATCTTTCCAGGTAAGAAGCCATCCTAGCATGGGCGCCACATTTGGGCAAGATGGGGCCAGTGGCGGCTCCACCGGGGGGGGACCCGTGCCCCCTATTGAGTGCCTGGCCTCCAAAGCCCCCTAGTTGGGACCCTATACTTAATGCTACATACATTAAACAACAAATGGTTGACCCCCCATGATTAGAAGTTGCCACCCCAACGGCCCCCCACTTGCCAAATCCTAGAGCCGCCACTGTGCTAACATGGACGTTAGATTCTAATTTGGGCGCATGTCAGAGTTAACCCTCTGCGTCCCTTTGGAACACTCTTTGTTTTGCCTATTTCGTCTTATTTATGACTTGTTACTAAACTCATGGGGTGGTCTAATAAATGTATATCTATCTATTCTTGACTTTTAACCAATATTCTCACACTAAAACACTACTCAATTAAAGATTTAAAGTACCTGATTAAAGTACCTGATTAAAGTAGCCTACCTGATTAAAGTAGGCCTACCTGATTTCGTTTGGATTTTGCCTGACATTCTGACAATCTTCTAAAAGTGTCAAATTTTGCATTTGAAAACCTTGTTAAAATATTGACCGTGACCATTGTGTGTTAGCCCCCTGAAAAATTTCTGTGGGCTCCAGTGCAGTGGCGTAGGCAAGAGGGCTTTAAATTTGAGGGGGGGTTAAACCCCTTTGGCTGAAGGCAAAAATTTTTTATGTGTTTCCATACATTTTTTACTTTCGGACGCGGTTTTGGGGTTAGACCCCCTTGGATGGCTGCCGACCCAAAATTTGTATGTGCTGTGGAATAATGTAAAGGTGTAAGGTGGTTGACAAACTTTTTTTGCTTGTCAAGATTTTTCGAAGTTGGTTAAGATCAAGACCAAAAACCCTTTCCGGAAATCCGGGGGGTTACGCCATTGCTCCCATGCATTCTATGGGTAATTGTGATGCAGAAATTCGGCCAATATAACGCCCCTGAGGCTGCTGGTGATAATAGGATTGAAGCAATTTTAGCCCCAACCCCAACAGAGGTTGAATGAAGATCTTGAAGGTGGAGGAGGAATCGAGGTTCGCTCAAAATTTCTAGAACTATCCTATATTGCCAAGATATTTTCAACATCTCAAAGACGCCATTACAAATTTCCACAGACCAACTACTGTATGACTTAAAACTGTTAGGCCAAAGTCTCTGACGTCGGACAAGATAACAAGCAGTGCCGGTTCCAAGTACTCTTGGGGGGAGGGGGAATGAAATGAATTTATGGGAAGATCTCACCAATTGTCAAAGGAAATATTTGCCAATGACAGGGCATGTTTTAAGAAAAAGTTATCACTGCACAAAACTCAGTCGTCAACAAGGTTTTCTCTATAAACACTCTTTTATCGCCCCATTTTCGGGGTGATGACCTTTTTTACTCATCACAGTTTCGTCCGGAAAATTTATCACTGCACAAAGTACAGGAAAATTGCATTTTATCACTGCACATTTTCATTTAATCACTGTACATTTTGTGTATCACTGCACGTTAAAACAGGCCCTGGCAAACGGTTTAGAAGAAATCTGTAGATTTGATTTATAAAATATAATGTTCAGAATTGACAATGTATAAAAGCCATTTTAGTTTGGATGTACAAAGTCATAGTGCAAAATAGAGTTTTCTATTGCTGGAAGCGAACTTGTCGATGGCATTGTCTATGGATATGTGCATATCTTTGTGGATATAGGCCTATATATCAAGGCTAATCTGTTTAGACGATCATCTTCCATTGAAGACGCATTTTTGGTGGGTTGGTGGGTGATGCATCCCCAGTCATCCCCAACGAGAAACCGACCTCGAGTCGACATCTTATGATTACAGTAAAACATATTTTATATTTCAAATCTACAGATTTCTTCTAAACCGTTAACATATAATTCCTTTGACAATTGGCGGGATCTTCCTAAAAATTCATTGCACCCCCCACTAAGAGTTATTGCAACCGCCACTGTGTGTGTGCTGTACGTGTGGGCGTTTCTCATTTCGGAACAATAGTCCGTCTATTGTACTATCAATAATGCATAAAGCGATTAGCTGTCAAATGGTTGCAATCGCAGTTGTCGCTGTCTTGTCCTTGTCGTCGCCATTTCAGTCTCATCTGTCGGCTTCACACAGACTCGTCGGAAATCGCCGGTCCGCACCTAATCGCCGGCTGTGTCGCCGAGACACGATTTTTCTGATGCGTAAATTATGAAAGCGAAGGAACAAGAGAGAAATGCATCGAATAATGCTTTGCACCACACGTTCTGGCGCACCATAAATTGATCGCTTTACTCGATAGTAACTGTACGATTCCGAATAATGGAAAAAATTCTATGATCTGAAGCAGTGGCGTAGCCAATGGGGGTTTGGCGTTTTAGCCCCCACCCCCAGTGTTTAATCTAGACTCCTGGACTCCGGGAGGGGGAACTGAAAAAGCCGGGGGGAGAAATTGACAAAGCCGGGGGTGAATTCTGCTAGGGAGCTGCTGTTAGTCCATGTAGTATGCCAAAATTTCCTGGGGGAATTTGAAATTTCAGGGGGGAAAGGGCAATTTCCCCCCGGAAACGGCCTAGATTAAACACTTCCCACCCCCCACTGGCTGTTCGACCAAATTTTTTATATTTTACGCGTCCATATACTCATTAATTCACTTATTCGAGCAAAATAGTAGTTGATGATCTCTTTTGCTTGTCAGAATTTGTCGAAGTTCGGAATCATGAAAACCATAACCCCCTTTCGAAAATCCTGGATGCGCCACTGATCTGAATAGATTCGTGATTTATGAAGCGATTGAGGTGGGAGGGGTCTTGCTTGAGTGTTCCCAGACTAATGAAGTCCGTCACCAGCAGTGTAGTGGGGTGGGACAGCTCCCCTCTACCTTTTAGATAGGTGGCGCCGTCTTCCCACTATTTTTCTAATATATATAATTTATTTATTATTGCTATTAATTAAATTTAATAAATATTCTTAGTATTACGTATTTGCTTACTTACTTAACTTAATGGTCCATGCGTCCATGGCACTGCGCCCCGAAATTATGTCTTTGCTTTTGGTGTCTTTTCCTTTTTTCATTACTTTTATAGAGTGGACACCGTCCCCCCGCTATTTTTTTCTGCGGTCCCAAGCTTCTTTTTTAGGACTACAGTCTTGTTCGTCACCATTCTCCTTACAAAAATTCTCCTCTCCAAGAAATTAAATTACGTTAAAAGGTATTTTGTTTACTCTGTTAATAATTCTCTGTCCAATGTTCAAAGAACCCTACTGGAAACAGTAAAGAAAAGAAAACTGAAATACTGTGGACATATTATGCGAACAAAGCAGGAATGTCTGGAGAAGGACATAATGGAGGGCACAATGCCTGGATCACGAAAAAGAGGCAGGCCAAGAAAAAAGTGGAAAGACAACATCAAAGAGTGGACGGGACTCACTATCGAGCAGGCGATAAGAAGAGCAGAAGATCGTAACATCTGGAAGATGACAGTTCATAATGCAACCAATCTTCGGAGCGAAGACGGTTGAAGACAAGAAAAGACAAGTCCAATGCTAAAGAAAAAAATTGATAGGGCATAGCTTTGTGTGAAGATGCGTTAATTCAGTGTTTTATCCAGGCCTGTTAGGGGGGAATTCCCCTCCCCCCCAAAAAACTCAAAATCCCCCCAAAAAAAAAATTCCAGCACTTACACAGATTTTGCATTGAACTGTGTCTTTTCCCCTCCAACCAAGTCGATCCCCCCCGAAAGCCTCAATTACCCTCCCCCAAAGGCCTGGAGTCTGGATAAAACACTGCGCTATATAAATTTGCCGACATCGACAGAAATTATTGTTCTGCGACAGACGAACGTTCGATTGAGCGTTTAAACGTTTACGCAAGTCCTTTTCTTCAGGGATAAGCGCCGGAACCCAACGCTCGGACTCGAGTACGGGAGATGCCTTTATACCTTTACTGTACTACTTTCCAGAGCGCTATATAAATTTACGAGATTCTGCTTAAGGCTAATAATATTAATTGGATGCAGTGATGTTTTAAAAGTACGAGCTTGTCTACAGCAGTGGCGGCTCCAGGATTTGGCAAGTGAAGGGGGGCCGTTGGGGTGGCAACTTCTAATCATGGGGGCCAATCATTTGTTGTTAGGTATGTAGTATTTAGTATAGGGTCCCAACAGGGGGGCCACTGAGGGGAAGGCACTCAATAGGGGGCACGGGTCCCTCCGGGTTCCCTCTGTGGAGCCGCCACTGGTCTACAGTACGGCAAACGGTAACGACAGTTCATTAAACATCAGTAGGGGCCTACTATAGGATACTAGATTGGATGGGCACAACAGTGGCTCTCACAAAGGGCAAACCCTCCCGAACCACTTTAAACCTTATTATTATTAAATTAGCCAGTAAGTTAAATCTCGTGGATTTATATAGCGCTTTGGGAAGTAATACACCAGTAGCCATGGGCGCCCGTACATTGGGGCAAAAGGGGGCATTTGCCCCTCCTGGAAAATAAAAATGCCAATATTTCCCATTGAAATTTGAAAACCTTGTTAAAATATTAACCGTGACCATTGTGTTAAGATGTGTTTTGCCCCCTCTTGGAAAAATTTATGTGGGCGCCCACGCCAGTAGCTGCTTATTCTTAGGCGCTCAACCTTTCTTAAAATAGGTATGAGAAAGGTGAATGATCAGCCAGGTAATGTTGAATATATCCGAAGGGCTGTGAAGCTAGGCTGTTACAGCTATGGAGGAAATTATTATTATTATTATTATTATTATTATTATTATTATTATTATTATTATTATTATTATTATTATTATTATTATTATTATTATTATTATTATTATTATTATTATTATTGAAGCGACAGCCTGGGAATGTCGGAGCTGTTCAGCTCTAACTCTGCGTCGGAAACTACCGAGTCGATCCCCGATCCAGACTCGACCCCGCACTGCGCTACGTTCGCCTTCTCGCTGTCGTTCGTCGCGGTCGGCGCCACCTGCGCCTTCGGCCTCGCCGGGAACTCCCTCGCCATCGCCACGCTCTCCAGGGACCACAGTCTCCAGAAGTCGGAAACGACCCTACTGCTCGGCGTTCTGGCGGTCGCCGACATCGTCTTCCTCGTTCCCGTTATCGTCGTCATCATGGTACCGTCGTACTGCGCCTACTACCGCTCCGTCTGCTCCGTTACCGTGCTTCGGGCCATTCCCTACATCGAGCAGTACGGATGGGCGGCGGCGAGCACGTCTCACATGACCACCGTGTACATCACCGTACTCGTCGCTCTTCACCGGTACGTGTACGTATGCCGACCCAAGGTACGGGGCCGGTTCTCCGGGCAGGAGAGAGCGAAGGCGCACGTGGCAGTGATAGTCGTCTTCGCGATCGTCTACAATCTTCTACGGGTCTTCGAGTACGAGATTCGGGACATTCTACCGGGTTTCCAGGAGCTGGAGCGGGGGAACGTCTGGAAGGTTCCCGGAGAGAACGGTACAACGTGCTGGAAGAAGATGGTCTTCACGAGAATCGGTGAATCGGTTTGGTTTCAGGTCGTCTACAAGAACGTCTGCTTTTACCTGTTCATGTACCTCATCCCACTCACGGTACTGGTACTGGTCAGCATCAAACTGTTGCAGACGCTAAGAAGCCACAAACACGCGAACGCAGAAGTAACCGTCTGTCGAAAGCAGCAGAAAAAGGACGATAACGTAACCGTCATCCTCGTCATAATCATCGTCCTGTTCATCGTCTGTCAGACTCCAACGGTGGTCCAGAGGCTGGTCTTGGCCCTGTCCGGGGCGGAGGGGTTCACCTGCGGTCACCCGTACTACTACCTCGAACGCTCGGCCGACTATCTGGCGATCGTAAACGCGTGTTTGAACTTCGTCGTCTACGTTCTGTTTTCCAGGAGATTTCGACACAGCCTCGTCAGTGAGGTGCTCTGCTTTCGACGGAGAGGAGAGACCGAAGAGAAGGAGGAATATCGCAGTGAACTGGCCGAAAGCTATCGACTGAGTTCTGGGAATACGAAGGATTTGGGGTTAGGCCAAATAGCGGAACACCACCCCTCAAGTATTGGGTCTGTTATCGATGCAGGGAAAAATGACGTTATTTTTCTACGCGAATTTCAAACTGCGTGTTCCAATGCCTAAAGAAGAACCAACAGATGATCTCACACAGGGCAAACCCTCCTTATCAGTGGCGGTTCCACGTGGGGGATGAGTGGGGATGCATTCCCCACCGGACTTCCGGACTTTTTTCGCTTGTGAGAACCTATTTTTGGGTAGAAGTCTAGTAAAACTACGGGGAAAAATTGTGGATGACCTTTTTTGCTTGTCAACCTATTTTTCCTAAACGCGGAGTGAAATTGGGGTGGGGGAGAGAATTCCCTTTTGTCAGCCTTCTTCGGCAAAGTTTATTGATTTGTTCCTTCTCTTTTAACCCCCACCGACTTCCTATGAATTCATTTCATCCCCACCTCCAAGAAATCCTGAAACCACTACTGCTCCTTATTATTATTATTATTATTATTATTATTATTATTATTATTATTATTATTATTATTATTATTATTATTATTATTATATTTGACATTCATATTATCACATTCGGAAATAGTTTTGCTCCCATATTTTGCCTAATTGCGAAGTATCTTAAATAATAAAAAAGATAAAAGATCTCCGTGCAAAAAATTCTTCATCTCTAGTTCTGACATTTGCAGAGAGGAATGGGCACTCGGGGCCACATCGATAAAAATGTTTGACGAGCAAAAAATAGGTCACCCAGTCAATTTTGGCGCCCCTATCTGGTCGGGGCCCGGGGCCACAGCCCTCTGCACGCTACTAGACAGTTGTTTGTTGTCAATTTTGCATCGTTATAGGCCTATATTAGATAAATTTCGAAACGTTCTTCTGAATTTTTTCATTATCAGTTAGTTTTGCTCAGTGGCGTAGCGTGACTTTTGAGGGCCCGGGGGCATCCTTGATGTGGGGCCCCGGTTCACGAGCCAAAAAAGGTCATCGCCTACAAAAGGGTCGTCATCCACACGTTTATAGTGTTGACGAGCAAAAAAAGGTCGTCGTCCACCTCTTCGGGCCCCCCCTCCGAGCCCCGGGGCTCGGGGAGGGGGACTATCCCCAAAGTGCCCCTTTCCGCCTCCCTCGTTACGCCACTGGTTTTGCTCTTCTCTGCAGCGCCTTGCCGGTTTCAAAGGCCGATTAATTAAAAGAAATCAATCATTTACCAGAAAATCCGGACCCTCAAAAATCACCGAGGTCTTCTTAATAATCATACCTATCCGTTCATTCTCAGATTTCGCAGACTTAATATATTTTATGATTTTATCCTCTGATGTTATTTTGCTTAATTAAAAGCTGAATAATACGAGCGAATTGAAGCCACTATACTGTATCTACGGCGGAAAATGCTTATTGTTTGCTTGGCAGCGACCTTGTCTAACCGACGAGTACTGGAGGCTCGAAATTTTATGACTTTTCAAACAATATCCTTGCATTTTCAGAGTAAACTTCTGGCCACCCCCCGCCCCCTACCCACACCGTCAAACGCAGTCCCCGTTCTTTGACTTGATCGCCTTCAGTGTAACCGCGTTACTGGTCAGAGGAAAAATATCTAAGAGAAAACCTTCGACAAACACGAACGTCTGTCATCTATGAGCACTTGTTTGTCAAGGCGTTGAGTGTCTTCACCGAGCGGCGCGTTCATCAAACGTAGGCGACGTTATAGGGGGATTCGTCGTATAAAACTCTCAGCTGATGCGGTCGACTAACTCAATGTCAATGCTCATGTTTGCTCTGCTGCGGACTGAGAGAGAGAGAGAGAGAGAGAGAGAGAGAGAGAGAGACAGAGACAGAGACAGAGACAGAGACAGAGACAGAGAGAAAGAGAGACAGAGAGTCAGAGACAAAGACAAAGACAGAGACAGAGACAGAAAGAGAGAGACAGAGAGAGAGACAGAGAGAGAGAGGGAGAGAGAGGAGAGAGAGAGAGAGAGAGAGAGAGAGAGAGAGAGAGAGAGAGAGAGAGAGAGAGAGAGAGAGAGAGAGTTCTCGCGTGCTCTCGCATAAGATTTCTGTGTGTAAACGTTTTGATTCCACATCGACGTGCCATTTGGCTTCGAGAAACCTCACAAGAGAGAGAGAGAGATTTTAAAAGAATGAGAAAGAGAGAGAGAAAGAGAGCAGGAATGAAAAAGAAAGACAGAGAGCAAGAAAGAAAAAAGAGAAAGAGAGCAGGAAAAAAGACAGAGATAACGAGAGAAGGAAAGAAAAAAGAAAGAGATAAAGGAAACAGAGGCAGAAACAGAGGCAGAGAGGGACAGACAGAGACATAGGCAGAGACAGACAAGCAGACTATACCTACATTAAAAAGAAGCGTTTCTAATCACTGGACGTCTAAAACCCGGTAAAATGCAGAAATCTTGCAGGCCATTATAAAAACCTGAAGACTGACAAATGAAGCCGTACCCGATAGACTAAACCAGGGGTCTGCAAATTACGCCCGCGGGCCAGATACGGCCCGCCAAGGTCTGTAATCCGTTCCGCGGAAAAAAAGAGGAACCTGAGCTAATCGTACACACCTACCGTATTGTAGGAATCTCTTTCCTCGCCGTCTGTGCCATAGAGACATAGACTTTAATTATCACTAGATAGAGTCTATGGCCCCTGCCTTCCACGCTACACCACTGCAGTGGCGGCTCCACAAGGGGGCCGGTGCCCTCTATTGAATGCATGCCCCTCAGTGGCCCCCTTTTGGGACCTTATACTTATTACTACATACCTATCAACAAATGGTTGTCTGGCCCCAGGCTTAGAAGTTGCCACCACAGCGCCCCCCCCCCACTTGCCAAATCCTGGAGCCGCCACTGTACCACCGCGTCAGCTGGTTGTGCTGGAATTCATCTCAGTTGGCCGCGACCGTTCTATTTCGATTCACGTCACGTGACTTGACACTCGAATGCAAAATTCACGGATATCCGGAGACGACTCCTGCGATGACCGAGCAGCGATGGTCGCCGTTGTCATGGTAGCAGACCGGAAGTCCGTCTTAGTCTCGTTCTGAAGTGTCGTCAAACAAACAAGGCGATGCGAACAGGAGCAAGAAACAGCTAGAAAAACTAGCAATTAGCAATTAGGAGAGAAAATCTAGTATATTTTTAAACGGCGCATATAAGTAAGTAAGTAAAATCTCGTGAATTTCTATAGCGCTTTCAAAACAAGGCGATGCGAATGGAAGCAAAAACAGCTAGAAAAACTGGCAATTAGCAATTAGGAGAAAATCTAGTATATTTTTATACGGCGCATATATGTAAGTAAGTAAAATCTCGTGAATTTCTATAGCGCTTTTGAGGGCATGTGCCGCAGTAGCTGCTTATTCCTAGGCGTTTAATCTAACGTTGAAAATAGCTATAGCAGAAGTTCAGTGGTCAGCCACCCGGGCAAGGTCAATTCCGGAGATCAGTCAGAGTGAGAGGGCGAAGCCAAATAAGGGCGCACCAGTATAACCATTTGGAGTGCATGCTTTCATCCGGGTCTTTCAAGTCCTAATATACAGTGAAAAGTAAAGATAGCCCCATACTCGAACGAGCTTAGGTTCCGGCGCTGATCTCCGGTTAATAGGCAAGAAGCGACGCAGGTGATTTGCGCTATTAATCTAGAGTAGTTTGTCATTGCTTTCTTTAACACGCGCTTTACCTTCGCAGCTTAACGCTGTTGCCAAATTAATCTGCTTCTTCTTCAGGTGCCATGTATTGCTACGTCGTCGACCATGGATTTCCATTATTCTCTGTTTCTGGTTTCCTTATCAGTTCGATGCTGTCTTTAGTTCTTGATACTTATACGTTTGTACGCTTGTACGTTATAACCGAATGTAGGTTATAACCGAATGTACGTTATAACCGAATGTAGGTTATAACCAGAATGTACGTTATAACCGAATGTACTTTATACGTTTAGGCTGTCTGTATACTTTATTCTTTGTCTTCCTCTTGCTTTTCTCCCTCTATTTTCCCTGTTATGACTAGGTTTTCCAATTCATCCTTTCTTATTAGATATGCGAAAAATTCCAACTGTTGCTTTATTTTTTTGCAATTTTGTTAAATCCAAAGGCTTTTAATGCTTCCTCGTTAATTATTTTTTCTGTCCATGATTTTTTTTGCATACGTCTGAGAAACCACATCTCTTTCAGCTTCCAGTTTCCTTTCTGGCGTTTTTGTCAACGTCCATGTTTCTGATCCGTGCATCAGAATTGCCCAAGCATAGCTTTGAAGACTTCTGAATATTGTATATAAGGTACTGAATTTTACAGACCCGCTGAGTACGCTAAAACGAAGTACAAATGTAACGTATAATGTATTTAGGTAATGTAAGAGGGAATATCTACCAGGAAGTCAGAGTTGCGTTCATTGGTAGTAGGGGATGCAGTGGGGAGAGGGAGAGGGATGCAATCCCCTACTCCGTTCTTACAGAATATAAGTGTCACGTCGCTCATATTTCATCTCATTTTATATTAAAGCGTGAATCCCTTCTGCAGCGCAATTGTTTCGGCGAGTGCAATATCGGGAAACGATGTCTGTGGAAGAATTAACCAAGGAAAAATGCTTTCAAGGTCGACATTTTCCTCTTCCTGTCTTAAATATTTCACAGCGGAGAATTTCTGACGGAATCCGTAACTAGGGAACGATGCGTTTCCATGACAACCGACGGCAGCAATTTTCGTTCGTCTTAAGTGGAAAGACGAAGGGCGGCGATCAAAAGGGAAATTGGAGAATGAAAGACATGTCAGATGAGAGCGCGTGTGACGGTCCTTAGGCCGACTGAAGCCGACATTGTCAGTCGTAGATTCAGCCAAGACGACGGAGACAGACGATACTGACAACATCCGAAGCGAACGTTCGTTGTTCAGGAATGGTTTTAACGTGTCTCGGGTTAAATTATAGATTAGCCTTTGTGTAGAATGGGATTCGTTTAATGACCAGAGCTCTTGAGAAAAAAGAGAGGCGGTTGAGTTTCCGTTTAATTATTTAAAACATTTAATTTAACTACTCGCGTTGACCACCACCTCCATCTGCCACCGCCACGACCTCCACCACCACCACCACCACCTCCGCCACCACCTCCACCACCACCCCCTCTTCCTCCGCCACCATCACCTCCTCCTCCTCCGCCGCCACCACCTTCCTCTCCTCCTCCACCACCACCTCCTCTTCCTCCGCCACCATCTCCTTCTCCTCCTCCGCCACCACCACCACCTCCTTCTCCTCATCTGCCACCACCTTCTCTTCCTCCGCCGCCACCGCCACCTCCTTTTCCTCCTTCTCCGCCGCCACCTCCTCTTCCTCCGCCACCACCACCTTCTTCTCCGCCTCCGCCACCACCTCCTCCTCCTCCTCCTCCTCCTCCTTCTTCGTTACTATCACCTCCAACGCCATCGCTGCCATCACTATATACTATATAAATGCAGCTAGGATTGTCATATCTTGTCTCCAAAATACCAGACACCCACCCGTGTAGGTGGCAAAAAATGCAAACGTAGCAAGGTGAACCACGGGAAACATTTGTATTATATATTTGGTCAAAGCTAATAAGCTGTAACTTGGTGATTTTACAAGTTCATTCCAAACTTCAAATCCGTTTTTCTCAAAATTTTACTTTTTTGGTTAGGTGACTTTGGTTATCAGCCCCTCAAATAACATATATTGCAAATAAAACAATAAAATTTCTACTGCCTTTTAAAATATAATATGAAAACTGTACCGTTTACACGACAAAGAAAAAGAAACTATTACACGAATTTGCATTTATTTACTGGACTCGGCTGCTTTTATTAATTATAATTATATTGTTTTTTTTCAATTGTATAAAATATACCTTATAATTGCATCTCCCTAATTCTTTTCCATGTAGTCAATAGATCAAGATCCATAGACTAATTGAGCCAATAGCATTTGAGCCAATACAGGCCCTTAAAAATATACACCAACTGACAATACCTGTTCTACGTAGGGCCTTAGGGTTAACAAACTCAACCAACGAATTGGAGCATGCCTGATCAATTCATGAAATTCTGCCTCACAAAAATTCAACACTTTATTTTAACTCTTCACTCTCTTTGGCCGGGTTGGAAAATTCATCAAAAACTTTTAAAACCAGATTTTCTACGACTTTGAAATTCACGACGAATGTTTAAAATTTCGGAAATACGGTAAATAAAATTTGCAAATTGAAATCAAATTGAATGTTGGTACAGACTTGATGCCTCTGATCTGGTCCCAGTAAAAACTTTGTAAGCTGAAAATTGACAGTTCTTAGTCTGCGCAACCACCCCAACCGACGATAGAGCCCCCATAGTAGAATTATTTTAAAAAAATAATCTTGTTTCCAATAACGCAAGGAAGAAAGTCTTCCGAACATTTTGCTTTGAAACTCCAAAAACAATAAGGAGGATCTGCGTATAAGTATATGGAACCTCGCGGTTAACTTGTAAGCGACTTTGTCATACTCATAGGATTTTTAAGACGCGTAACAAAGGTATGTTCCTGGCAAACATTTTAAAATCATCTTATTTCTCTCCTTATGTCTTATTTGGCAAATATATATAAATAATTCTGCCTAATATATTTGCCATATTTTCATTCAGATTGAATCATAGCTTTTTTTGCCATTTATTCAAAACTTAGAAGATTCTTTTCAACTAACGTTCGCCAGATGGCCTAATGCTTTTTTAAAATATTACATTAGTGCCGTTGAAATGGGCCGCGGTTACAAAGTGTTTGGGAAGCCATGCTTTAGACTGCCTAATCATACACATTTAGGATTTGGATACTCCCAAACATATAATATTTTGGTCTATAGGAGAATTAGAGCCAATATATGTTGCATTGTACTGGGCTTGGAGTGACCTGCTTGGTGTAGTTTGGTAGCTTGCAAGAACATACCGGACACATGCACGTCCGGTGTTGCCTCAACTTTCACCGGACAAATAGGCAAAATACCGGACAGTCCGGTAAGAAACCGGACATCTGACAACCCTATATAGTATATACAGCTGTACTATAGCAAGTAATTGTCATTAACGTTGCCCTACTTGCAGTTTCTGGCCAATATAGAACTGCAGGACAATTTGGGGAAGAGCCTTCCAGTTTTGCTTCTATTGGGTTTTCTGTGGTAATAGTTCGACTCCGTTTGGTTCTAAGCCGACTGTTAAAATTTAACAGATTGGGTTCAGTTTCCGCAAGTGCCTGGGGTCTACGCGTAGTTCGATTCTGTTATTTTTTCATTTCTAATATCTATGGATTCTAGGCTCACTGGTTGCTCCATTCATAATTTAGCAAAAAGTTCCGTTCTGTTACTTAGCAAAGTAAAATATCAGTCAAGTGAAATAAAAATGTTATCCTTTGCTTATGTAGATTTGCAGAGTTAAAAGATTTCCATATCAACAGCACAGTCACGCAGGCGTGAACATCGGTCCATCTTTTAAAACCCAACCCAACCCATCATGGTTCAGACCCAACCAACCCAACCCACAAGAGCAATAGCCAATAGGTTACTTAACTCAACCCAACCTACCGTAATACATTATTACAATTACTTACTGTAAACCATGATTCATTTTCTTACCCAGTCCAATTTATGGGTGGACCCAACCCATATCCATGTCTGCACTCACATCCTTAGACTACTCTTGTTTCTAGCGCCTCATTATTTGACGCACATTCATTTGTGAAAAGCTGCACTCAATCGTTTCTACGATGGAAATAATATTTTGGAAGAAAAACACGAGGAAGGCAGTTCAAGGCACCCCCCCATCATTGCGGTTACCTGACAGGCATCCCTTCCCCCTTCCGGTATCCCGTCTCCTACAGGTATAAGCTAATATTAATCTTGGAGTACAGGAGAGAGCATATGTCCCTGTCTGCAAAGACTGGCGTTCAGTATTGGTAGGTGGACATGTTGGACTATTTCGGAGATCTTTCGCAGCTGCAACGGATTACAAGTGACGCTGTTAATATCACAGGTCCGCTATTAATGAGAGTCGTGTCTCGGAATTTATCTTTGCTTTGACGTAAAGCGTTTATATAATCTGCGGATATTTGGTCGTTTGTTTCTAAAACCGCTGCAATTTTGTATTGAAATTATTTTTATGATTAATGGAAATCAACAAAAGAAAGAAAACCCTTCGATAGGCCTAATTATTATGAAGACCAATGTAAATATATAATTTATATTTTTATACCAGACCTCATTTCAATTCTAATGATGGTTCTAAAAGCATAAAAATTTAGAAAATGTTGGCGATTTGCGAAATTCTTCTTTTTCATGAGAGTTGGCTGGATTATAATCATGTATTAAATAAAATTAAGTAGAAAGTTGAATTTTAAATAGAAAAGTTGTTTACAGAATAAATGAACCTCTAGTGACGCTCAGAGGGCATCTGTCCCATCTGCTATGTCTTAGATACGCCACTGAATACCTTGAGAGACATTACAGTATTACAGTACGTAGATGTTTGTAAAGTAAAGTTTTCCTATGCTCGAATTCGAGCGTTGGGGCCGGTGCTGATCTCCGATCTCTTGGGCATACAGCTACAGTATGTTGGCGTTAGACAGGGGCTGAGTACGTTGCATTGTTATCGCTGGGTAAAAAACTAAAAGCCTTAATTAGGCACAGGTCTATACGGTCAGGCTGTGACTGATAAGTTTCACTTAGGCCAACAGGCGCAAGATCTATGCTAGTGGATGCATATCTATTTAACCCAATCAGGAAGTATACATTGCATAGGAGTTTTATTGTTAAAGGACTATTATAAAATAATTCGTTTGTGAAAAATGAACTTGCAATTTTTATTTATTCTTTGTTGTTTCTGCCTCTTTATTAGACTTTATTCTGCAGCAGGTAAGTTTATGGCATCTATCATCATCGTCATCATCATCACCATTATTTATCATCATCGTCGTCATCATCACCATTATTTATCATCATCATCATCATCATCATCATCATCATCATCATCATTGTAGTCGTCATCATCATCATTATAATCATCATCATCATCACCACCATCAATGTCGGCATCAACATAGTAGCCATGTCCGTTATCGTTTTTTAGCAAGAAAAAATCTATCTGTTTGCAAAAAGTCTGATCATTATTGAAGTCACTATGTACACTGTAAGTTAATTCCAATTTCCAAATGGTCGCAGATATTGATTCATGGATATGGACTCCCTGCCTTCAGTTTCTACAACGTGGACCATAAAAAGGACCGTCCTGCCATCCGCTTAACCATGATCACTTGTGCCAAATGCATGCAGTGCAAACGCATAATTACTTTGCGTTTTGTTTTGTGAAATACATTTGCTAAAAACAACGCATGTGACGAGTAACCTGTAAATAAATGTGCTGGAGATACCCTCAGCTACATTTCTACTGAGTTCTATCAAATTTGGGTAAAATTTCAAAAAGGTATTGCCAAAATAAAAAGGAGTTTGATTTTTATGGCTCATAGTGTATTATATGAGCGTCATTGATCGTGGCTATCAAATTGCTGCATCTTGGTTAGAATCAATTTTAAATTTCAGATTTGAGCGATCAGTACATCGGATGCTATAAAGACAACGAAACAAGTAATGACCTTGGCGATGGAACTAGCAATACAGCTATGACAATCTCCAGCTGTATAGAATATTGTAGAGGAAAACAGAAGACCTATGCAGGAACACAGGTTATTTGACACAAATATTTAGACAGACCCGTTATTTCATTTGCTTCTAAATTCTACTTAAGTAACTAGACCCATACGTTGCATATGCAGACATGCGCTGAATGCCATTTTGAGCATAGAAATTTGCGAGTTTGAATACTTGAAATAAATGCTATGATATACATTTCAGAAACTAATACCCCAGAGAATAATTACCTACTGAATAATGTAATTTATCCGAGCTTCGTTTCTTTAGAACGGTAGAAGGTGCTACTGTGGAGACACTTATGGCAAATACGGTTTAAGTTTACAATGTAACGTCACTTGCAACGGAGATTCCATTTACTTTTGCGGTGGAGCGTTGCATAATTCCATCTATGCTGGTGAGAAAATAATTTTTCGGAAACCCCTTAATTTGTATCATATAAGCCTAGCTTTATGTATATTTAAAACATGCAATATTTACTGTTTTTAAACATGCATTGTATGGTATTATCATCCTGCACACAGTTTATTTACTTCGTGTCGAGTGTCAAACAATGCTTCGACAATGGACCCAAATGAACAATTGCAGATATGAGCATCCTGAGTTTTATTCATTGACACTGCTAGATTTCTCATAAGGTCCAAGTTAATATGGAATGGTGGTAGATAGACTTTCAGTGGATCATACAATGCTTCATGCTTCACGTTGTGCCGGCCAACAGCGTGCTCCATTCTGTGAGGCCAGGTTTAGATTTTTTAATGAAGGTTGGTTAACATCACGACTATTCCACACACAGACTGCACATATGATGTGTGTAGTCCAGCTGTAATCCAAGAGGAAGTGCTACCACTTTCAAATATCCGTAGATGTTTCAGTTATGTGCCGAGTAGTTGATCATTGTCAAAATTAACTGATTGACTCCTATGTCTCTTTGAGCTGCCGGACTAAACAAGAGGAATAAAAGGTCTCTCATTGCCATTGTGCAACAGCACAGCCTTTAAGTTTCCTTTCCTGAATCTATGAATAGTCTCCGCTCATCGACATGCATGCATTCGCAATCTAACTCGTGATCACTGGGAAACACACACCATTTTCCAAAGCATAGTGCGCAGTGACGAAAATGTGAAGTTGTGGTAACAGATTCCATCCCTGTAATTTAGAAGCCAACAGTTCTGACTTCTCTTTTGACAAAGAGAGGTCCCGCACTGGGTCATCTCAATCAGATTGGCTTCACTTTCTTATGCTGATCAGATGGAGTATATTTACCCCAAATGTAATGAAAGTTGCCCGCATTATTAGCACAGCTACGTCTATTCATCATTAACACAGACATGCTTACAATCATGTAATAATAATATTATATGAACTAGTCAAACTTTTTGTTCGCAGCTTTGTATAATGTATCACTTCCTCGTTCATTGGCGGTTTTCCCTAAACATGCGAGGATATTTACATTAACAGCTTCTGTTCGGGTCGTAATTAAAAGCGGATGTAAAGATAAGAAGGGGGATCCATACGAGGCCTTTTATGCTAGCAGCTAGACCCATTGACGTCAAGGCCAATACATTGTGTGACCAGATTCGTGACTAATTAAGAACTACAAGTGAAGATAACGTTTTTGAGCTCAACAATCTGATGATGCTTTCTATTTAATTAGTCCATATTAAAAGTCTAATAGCGCTGTTCTGTCTGTTGTAGTCTGTCCAATTAGTTTGTACGGACCATCGTGTGATAAGGAATGCCACTGTAAAAACAGAATGCCCTGTGATATAAAGAATGGTTCCTGTCCCAATGGATGTGCAGATGGATGGACTGGAAAAGACTGCAGCACGACAACAGGTTCTTATTAATTGATTTTAGATGGTATAGCTCAAAATTGTGTAGCTATTGTTTTTATACTTAATCACTTAAAGTAAGGTTACGCCTAAGTGGTTCTGAATTTTCCATAAAAATATAGGTACCCTCTACTTGTATATCAAAAACCGTCTACATAATGAAATAATTATGACCATAATCATGTTCGCTATTATGAATAATCACAGAATCAAAGACAACTGCTATAATGAAATGTCACGGACAAAATGTCTCGGTTTAGAGTTAGGGTTAGAGTTAGGGTTACTTTTTGTCCGTGACATTTTATCCGTGACATTTTGTCCTAGCACCAAGATATTGTCACACACACACACACACACACACACACACACACACACACACACACACACACACACACATATATATATATATATATATATATATAATGCCCTTGGGACTTCATTCCCGAGGAACTTATGAAAAAATTGTCCGGAGACATCAGAAATTGTGTGTGGCTAACTCTAGTCCGGTTCGAGGTGTGAAAAAGCGTTGATTTGTGACTGACAAACACTGGAACAAGAAACTGCCTTCCCTGTTGCCTCCGGATTGTTGAGCTAACCGTCGACCCAGCTCGCGACGAAAACAGAGAGCGTCTTGGTTGATGTGGCCTAGCGTCTCGAATTCAATGGGCAGGAAGGTGTACGTGGCTGCCAGATTTTGATATTTGGACGTTTTTCTGACAGCAGCGGCTTCTGTGGCGGCTCCTGCAGTGAGCGAAGTGGTGGGTAGGAATGTGGGAGCAACGGTGTCTGCTATACCGTTGCGTCCCAGACAAGGCTTCGGCCAGCTTGCCAAGGAATCAGGGTCATGCAGTCTGGCCTTTTCCCATCGGATCGACAAATACCAGCCGGATCCTTGATGCTCTGAGTCGTGCCTGGTGGTAATGTCCATGGATTGCTTGGGACAAGGTGTTTGTGCCTCTCTGTATTAACGGGCGGTCCCAGGTATAGATTGTTTTTGTAAGGAGTCGGAAGACGGTCTGGAGCACTGACTCAGAGAGCACCAGTCATGCATAATCCGAGCTTCATGAGTATGCATGCTCAGGCCTGCCTTTTTGAGGATGGAGGACTGGAAAGAAGCCAAGAAGGCAGAAGGTGCAAGCATAGACACCCGTCGGATCCCCAAGCCCCCGTGACCAGTGTTTAATCTAGACTCTGGAATCGAGAAGGGAAACTGACAAGGCCGGGGTGAATCAGCTAGGGGGCTGCTGTTAGTTGATGTAGTAATGCAAAATTTCCGGGAGGAATATGAAATTTCCGGGGGGAGGGATTGCCAGAAACGGCCTAGAGTAAACCCTGCCCGTGACCCGTCCCTGTTTTGGAGTGCCGCCTTGAAGCCACTGACTGTCAGAAAGCTGGATGTTAACACGTTGAGCGCTAGGGACGTCAACTGACGTCCTTATTTTGGTTTCTCAGGGCGCTATGGACGTCATATGACGTCTTTAGTTCAATGCAAACTATTTTAGCTTATGCGGATCTTGGAATAATTCTTCTGCTTCCTTTAGCTACTAGAATGAGTGACCAATCAATAAGGCGTATTCTATGGAAGATGTTTGAATATTTGTCCTATAAACATTTGTTCAAAAAACACAATGTACTCAACCACAGCATCGTAATTATAATCCTCCCTGACGCGTCGTATAAGCGTACACCCGGAGAATTCCTGCTACGATGTAATTACGTGGCTTGCACTGTCAAGTCTTCCATCCAGTGAAGCGGACAATTTTTGGCTCCGTGTGTGAGGGAGGCATTTGGACCAGATAATAAAGGTTGGAATTTAAATTGAAATTGTTTCCATTTTATGGCAGTAATTTCTTCAATCGCTATTGTTGAGCTAGGGTTAGGGTCACCTTACAGGGCATCGGCATTTTCCCTATGAATTGGCGCATACCTGAGTAAAGTGAACATGATACTAGTAACAGATGGCTTCTAAACGCACCTGCTTCAAAATATTTTCCCCTACAGGCGTCTAACGTGATTGTGCCTTGAAAATAATCTAGCGGCATTCACGTTGGTCACGCATGAACGCATTCGACACCAGCCGCGTCCTAGGCAGTGATGTGAAGCCTTGGTCTTGGTCTTGGCCTCGAGGCTGCCTCGAGGTCGGATTTCGAAGCCTTGGCCTTGGCCTTGGCCTTGAGGTCTAATGTCTTGGTCTTGGTCTTGGCCTCGTGGGTTAGTGCCTTGGCCTTCGCCTTGGCCTTGTAAGCAAGTGCCTTGGTCACATCACAAGGCACTGACGGCAGCTATAGTTTGTCGTCACAACATGTGTGCACTGTGCAGTACAACCACTTTAGTCAGTCTGCGATTCTGAGACTCCAAGTCTCACAGTCATGAACAGCTGCAGGCTGCAGCCTATGCATCGTATCTAGGGGATAGCCCATAGTTAGAATAATCTATGGTCCGCCATTGCTACTTCCGGAAGTTGCGTTCCTGTACCGGTAATCAATTTAATATAGTGGTTAATAAGTAATAACAGTTATCTACTAGTTCGCTACTGGCTAGTTGTTCCAATGGCTTCAAGTTCAATTCCGTCAGTAATTAAATATACATTTGACGAGTATGACGTTAAGGAACACACTGGTAGACACACTGCCAAGTGTAAGCTATGACGAGCGTCAATCACAGAGAAGATTGGAACAACATCAGGATTTACAAGGTTAGTTAGGTTTTGTAATGACCACCGCATCCTCATTATGTACAGGGCGCGATTTGTAGGGGAAGGAGGAATTTTCCCCCACTGCCCAACTACATCCCTCCTTCTGCTACATCCCCACTGCTACATTTCCCCAACAACTACATCGCCCCCAAGCTTGACTTGCCCCCCCCCCACTGCTCCAGGTCACAAATCGCACCCTGATTATGTAGCCCTTAAAATAGTGTTAGTTAACTGCAAAGCCGTGTGTTTCTGTCTAAACCGGTACTTGTGCAAAAAAATTCCAAAAATGATTATAAATAGTGGTTCTCACACAGTGCAGTCCTTACTAAATCACTTTAAACCTTGTTATATTATATTATATATTATTATAAATCTAACTTTTCCTTTCTAAGTATTTGACTATTGCTCACCAGTTCAATAGTATGTTATTTATTATATTTGCATTTTCCCAAGACTAATTGTATGCAGATCTAGAAATTTAATTGTGTTTCTAATTCTACTTGTCTGTAACTTATGTCCACATGTACCGGAATTGCTATTGCAATAATCAATTCATATATTTTTTGTGTGACTGGCCCAAACATGCCCAAAATTCTGTCATTGCACTGATTATTGCATACTACTTAGAAAAGGACTATAAGCTTAAAGCTTCACCATATTTTATCATGTAATTATTCAATTTATTTGATCAATTGTGTTTAGTGAACAAAGAACAACTGCTGCCTATAGCAATAGTACATTCCATTTTTATCTGTGGTATGTGTCAGTAAATATTTCTTATTTTATTTTTTAAGTCAAACATAGCATAGAAATTAAATGTGGACATGAGACAGTCAGGTGTGTGGCTGTCTGGCTGACTGTTACAGGGGACCTTTTATCAATACTTGAAACCTTACATCAACCTCAAACAGGAGCTACTGTCACCAAGTACTTCAACAACAACTGCTTCCTCGATGGTCGAATCGACACAGCCACCACCAGTGCCATCATCATCATCATCTGAACCTAAAGCAAAGAAACTACGTTCATCGCTGTTTGGCTATAAGACAACAATGCCAGAAACCTCGATGTCTGACTTGTCTGCTGAGCATCAGTTAACAAACTACTTGGCTACAATCAACAGTGATTCATTTGATCCAGACTCTGACTACAACATTTTTGCTGAGAGGAATTTCATGAGCTTGAGGCCACTGTTTTCTAGGCTTCTTTGTGTGCCTGCAACTGGCCCCCCATTGAAAGAGTATTTTCACAAGGAGGAATTATAATGAGACCGCATCGAGCCAGGCTTGGGAATGAGCTGCTTGAAACGTTGATGTTCTTGCGCTGCAATGGCAAATGAGTTAAATGAGCAGTTTTTGTTTAAATAATGATGACATCTTTATTATTATAGATGCAAGTGACTGAAAAACCAAAAACTGATTGCAGAATGAAGATCATAATAACTAAAATGTTGAATGCATTATTACACATTTACAAAACAACAAGATTGGCTAGTTTATTATTAGGCTGTGGTGTTAGCTCTTTCACTTAGTACAATAGTGTAACAATTGTCAGCGCTACTGTAGTGTACATATATCATATTTATATTACATTACGAGTGTGACCCTGCCGATAGCTAAAATGGATCAAAGCCTAGGCCTTGGCCTTGGCCTTGAATGAAATGCCTTGGCCTTGGCCTCGGTCTTGTAGGTCACTGCCTTGGTCTTGGCCTTGGCCTTGGGGCTCAGAGTCTTGGTCTTGGCCTTGGTCTTGAGGGTTAGTGTCTTGGCCTTGGCCTTGGCCTTGTACTGGACTGCCTTGGTCACATCACTGGTCCTAGGAATCCATCGTATCGCAGTCAACGTGTTAAGCACCTTATCTAGGTCTTCGCGCATGGTTCTTGATTTCCCCTCCATATTCAGTTGGTTAGGCCTAATGCCATTTGTGCACTCATCCGGTCCTTTCACTGCGTATATGGTAGCGTTTGAATGGCTGAGCCGGCCGCGGCTCAACTTTCCCAGAAGGCCAGCGGGCTCTGTGCGGTGTGCAGGACAGTAAGAAGGTTACATAACGGGGATGGTCGCGTATACCTCCACGGCCCGCACTCCAACCCCTGCCCAGGGTCAAATCAACCTCCTCTGAGAACCAACAACAGTAGTGACCCTAATCTGCCAGCGGCAACAAATGGGGCGAGCCGCATTGAAACCAGGTCAGTCTCGCCGTCTAATGCTAACACTCCCGCGGCTGCGCAAGCTCAAAGCGACGATGTAAATACAAACGACGTCGCTACGGTGTTTCATCCAACCTTACCTGGCCCAATGGTTAAACATGTGCCGAAGGCAGCTAGACCTGCACTAAGTCAACTGTTGACAAATATTATCAACAAAATTCTAGCCTCCCCGTCCACCATCGATCATTGGCGGGACCTGATATGTTTTGCGCCCATTATTCTTAGGCAATTGCCAAGGGGCGGGAGGAAGCACAACACCTCGTCTGTATTTAAAAAACGCGCGCAAAATTTTGCCGAGGAACTGCACGCCAACATTCAATCTGTTTCTAGCGACACAGGTCCTGCTTACGCAAATTGCCGACCAGAAAAAGCAGAAACCAGATGCTGGCCGCTTCGGTGTCATCCAAGCTCGAGGATGGCAACGTCAGAGCGGCCGTGCGTATTTTAATGTCAGACGAGGAACCAGTCACACCCAATGCCCAGACATTCGAGGAGCTAAGGGCTAAGCATCCCACTCCAACCCCGGACCGGGTGCAGATGCCCCCAATCAGCGACTGCCCTCCACTACAGGTCTCAGAGGAAGAGATCAGAAACAGAATCCGATCCTTCCCGGCAGGGTCCTCAGGAGGCCCGGACGGCTTTAGACCACAGATTGTAGCCGAACTTATCGCCGGTTCGGAAGCGGGCAGCCGATTACTCTCTGCCATCACTGGTCTCACCAATCTGCTCCTCGCTGGTACCTGTCCTGTTCAGGTCCAACCTATTCTTTTTGGGGGTAACCTGCTAGCCCTACGTAAACCATCAGGGGGCCTGCGCCCCATTGCAATTGGGTATTTTTGGCGTCGCCTAGCATCAAAGTGCGCAGCAAATTTTGCGATGACCAGGACACCTGAATACCTAGCACCTTTGCAGGTAGGAGTAGGGTGTCCCGGTGGATGCGAGGCCGCCGTTCACTCAGCCAGACGCTACTTAGAGACAATGCCCAACAACCACGTCCTGGTGAAGCTCGACTTTAGCAACGCCTTTAACAGCGTCCTAAGGGACAGCATGTTGACGGCCCTCGCAGATTTGCTGCCAGAGTTATCGGCCTACGGACATTTGTCGTATGGCAGTCCAAGCAGTCTCAAGTTCGGCCACTATTTGTTACCATCGCAAATGGGCCCGCAACAAGGGGACCCCTTAGGCCCCCTCCTCTTCTGCCTCCCAATGCAACCTGTCCTCCAGAAATTGAAAGCAACCCTTACACTGGGGTATCTGGACGACATAACATTGGGAGGGGAGGCAAAGGTCGTGGCAGGAGATGTCTCTGTTCTCGAGGAAGGGTGTGCAGAGCTAGGCCTCTCACTGAACTATCAGAAGTGCGAGGTAGTTTGCAAAGGCCCGGCTCCAATCGCCAACACCGTCCTCGAACACTTTCAGAGCATCCACCCACAGGAAGCCACCCTGTTAGGGGCACCCCTCTCTACTGCGGAGGCCTTCGAGACCCTTATGTCGCGGCGCATAACCGAACTGCACACCGCACTGAGCCGCTTACCATTAATACACACCCAGGACGCCCTAATTCTCCTTAAACTGTCACTCACTCACACAAAGCTGCTGTACATGTTGCGCTGCACTCCTTGCACCGGCCATCCTTTACTGGAAAGTTTTGACGACACAATGCGCCAGGGACTGAGCAGGATCCTAAACATGCGCCTCTCAGACCACCAATGGGTTCAGGCCACGCTGCCTATTAGAGATGGCGGACTGGGCATTCGTCGGGTGTCTTCACTGGCATCTTCTGCCTTTTTGGCTTCAGCTGCGAGCACCCGCGGACTCCAGTCATCCATTCTCCAGAAGGCTGGGCTGGCCAATGACTCACATGAGGCTGCAATTCTCACCAAATGGAGCCTAGAGAGCCAGATCCCCATTCCAGCATCAGGCTCACTCGATAAGCAGGCCACTTGGGACCGCCCAATAATTCTCAGGGAGATTACCAACTTGCTGAGCTCCGACCTTAGCCAATACCATCAGGCCCGCCTAAGAGCAGTGACAGCGGAACACGCCAGCGACTGGCTTCATGCGCTGCCCATCAGCTCTTGCGGTCTGCGCTTAGACGACGAGACAACCAGAGTTGTAGTGGGTCTCCGTCTTGGCGCTTTCATTTGCGAGCGACATCTATGTCCCTGTGGCGAGCAGGTCCAGGAGAATGGGTCCCACGGACTCTCCTGCAAACTCGGACCAGGTCGCCTTGCACGTCATTCCATGCTCAATGACGTAGTCTACCGGGCCCTGGTACGAGCTGGCATACCATCGGTCAAGGAACCGCCCGGTCTTCTCAGATCCGATGGAAAGAGACCGGACGGCATGACCATGATCCCGTGGCAAGCCGGCCGCTGCCTGGTGTGGGACGTCACAGTGGCAGACACAGTCGCTGCCACTCATCTGCCATTGACGTCTCTCTCTCCAGGAGCTGCTGCTGAAGCAGCATCAGTCAGGAAAGTCGCCAAGTACACTGACTTGTCGGCTGACTATTTCTTCCTGCCATTGGCCTTCGAGACTCTTGGTCCTATCAGTCACGACGCACTCACTTTCATAAAAGAGTTGGGTCGTCAACTTTCCGTTCTTTCCGGAGACACTAGAGAGAGAAGTTTTTTGCTCCAGCGTATTTCGATGACCTTACAACACTTTAATGCGATTGCCTTCCAAGGGACTTTCTCTGCTTCTGGTCCGGATCAAGACGAGAGCTGAAAAGTATATATTCTTCTGTCTCCGGACACTTTCTTGTAATAAGTCCCTCGGGAACTAAGTACCGAGGGCATAAAAAATATATATATATATATATATGTTGACTGTAACTGACTGTATTGACTGTATATAAATATTTGACTGTAACATATATATATATTATTATTATTATTATTATTAATCAGCTAATTTATCCAAACGCTATAACACGACTAAGGCCATAGGCAAGAGCGATTTACAATCAATCACAGTAAGATTTGCGAAACAAGTGCGATTTTAGCTTGGAAGCGAACGATTCAAAAGAAGTCGCTGCTGCAATCTCGTCAGGAAGGGCGTTCCACAGTAGCGGGTTCCCACGAGTTACCGATCTTTCACCCAGCACGGCCGTCTTAGAAGGAGGCGGAACCAGAAGGCGGACTCGTTTGCTGGAACGTAGCTGTCTCGCGGAGTCTGGACGGGTCGATCTGTGTATTAGCGCCGACAGATAGTCAGGGCAGGTGGTGTCGTTAAGGGCCCGATAAGTTAGCATACATCTCTTGTATGCGATCCGCTCTGGTATCTTCAGCCAGTGTAGATTGTCTTTGAGCAGGGAGTCACGTGTCCCCGCCACTTTGCTCCAAAGATCAACCTGGCCGCCGCGTTCATGACTGATTGCAGTTGACAATCAGGGAGACCAAGAAGGATCCCGTTACAGTAATCGAGCTTTGATATCACAAGTGCACGAACCACTCGGATCGCTGCTGAGATCGGGATGTACTTTCGTATCTCTCTGATTCTACGGAGCTGACGGTGGCAGGCCCGGGACACGGCACTTACATGGCTCGCGAACGATAGGGTACTGTCGAAGGTCACGCCCAGCAGCCGCACCTGGGTAGCAGGGTCGATGGCGATGTCGCCTAACATCATCGGTGACCGATTTAGTTCGTGAAATCTTCTCGGGGTACAGAACCAGATCAGTTCCGACTTTTCCGGGTTCAGCGCCAGCCGGTTTGTTCCCGTCCAGCGCATAATCTCTCGGACACAGCATTCAAGGCGAAGACGCAGGCAATCAGTCTCCGACGGAGCACATGAAGTGTATAATAAGCCATCGTCGGCATAGGCATGCCAGCCTAGTCCATGGGAGACGGCTATCTTGCCCAGATCCGCTACGTATAGGATGAACAGTAGCGGACCCAGAGCTGACCCTCAGGGAACTCCCACCTGACCGGGCGCGCATTTGACGTGTCGCCGGCCCAGATGACTGACGCCGTTCTGTCGGAAAGATAGCTCCGCAGTAGATGGAGTGCAGTGCCCGTAATCCCGAACGAGCATTCAAGCCGGCGCAACAAGATAGAGTGATCTACAGTCTCAAAGGCCGCTGAAAGGTCAAGGGCGCATAGCAAGGCGTGTTATATATATATATATATATATATATATATATATATGTTACAGTCAAAGTGTGAAATCAGGCAATGTTGACATTGCCTGAAATTTTTAGGCAATGTCGACATAAGCCGTTTCACTCGGGCAATGTCGACATTGGCTGAAATTGTTAGGCATTGTTTAACAATGCCTGAAATTTGCTCAGATTTTCTACATACTTTGCCTGAAATCTTTATCTGTGATGGAATAGCACTGTATATGGAGCTATGCATGCACCAATGTGTAAAGTTACTTGTAACATAACAAAAATTAAATGAGTTGCAAATTAAATGTTGCAAGCAGTAATATAAAACAGTTCTGAAACATTAACAACTGCCAAAATCTTAACCCCTTAACCGTGTATTTAACTGTAACTCAATGTAAAATGGACGGATATATCCGGGATCCCCAGTTAAGGGGTTAAGTTCAAATGAAATAAAGGAACAAACCGTAATAGAAAACAGTTATGCATTAATAACTTCAAAAAACCGTCTAAACTTCAAATGCAATAAAGGGAATGTAAATGAAATTTCTACAAATAAATTATAATGCGTGGAAAGCAGGGATATTTTTACACCCCTTAATAACCCCAATACTCCCAATCTGAGACCGACAACCCTCAATCGAGGGATGTTTTGAAACCCCCTTACACCCCCAGAATTTGAGACCGCCACTCCCTTTCCCCTCCAAGCACCCCCAATCTGAGCCAGGGATGACCTTTTTTGCTTGCCAAGGTTTTTCGGAGACTTGATAAGGTTTTTGGTACTTTTCGGTTAAATCACTGCCAACAAGGGGTAAATGTAAGGGATTGTCAGTAAAATCACCGTCAATTTAACCCTAACCCAAACCCGTACACTAAACCTAGTCCTAACCCAAACCCTAAACTTAACCCCTAAACTTATTCTTATTAGATTAACTCTTTTGAATGCCTGACAACTAATTATTATTTCTGCGAATTTAACGAAGGGAACCCTTTCATGATTAAAATTTCTCAAAACCTCGGTCAAATTACGTCATACAATCCATCGTCATAGCAGTCAAAGTGTGAAATCAGGCAATTTTGACATTGCCTGAAATTTTTAGGCAATTTCGACATATCCAGATTCTCAGTTATGGGCACTAACTAATTTTTTAGTTAAACTTTAACTAGGCTTTTTTCGCAATCAAGCAGTTTAACTTTTTAAGTAACTAACTTCTCGCTGTAGTAGTTTAACTTTAACTGATAACTAATTAAAAGCAGTTTAACTTATAACTTTAACTTTTTAACTTTGACATGAGCTACTGAGCTAGTAAAACTAGGCTACAAACTGCAACGAACACAATTTACGATTATAATTTCATATAGCACAATCTTAACAATAAATATAATAATAATAATAATAATAATAATAATAATAATAATAATAATAATAATAATAATTCATAATTTAAACAGGTAATTATGCGGTTGACATGAAAAAGTAGAGCCTACACGTGACTTAGCTTGTGCCAAAAGAGGCATAGAATCTGTTAGCCAATTAACTAAAAAAATTCAGTTTAACTAATGCCTTAACTAAACTTTGACCCAACCAGTTTAACTTTTGATGCAACTAAAAAAGTAGTTTAACTAAAAGTTAACTAATTTTTAGTTAACTTTTGCCCATCACTGCCGATTCTAAGTTAAGCCTCATTCATTTACCTGCTGCTATTCGATCGCAGATAAAGATTTCAGGCAAAGTGTGTAGAAAATTTCAGGCATTGTTAAACAATGCCTAACAATTTCAGTCAATGTCGACATTGCCCGAGTGAAACGGCTTATGTCGACATTGCCTAAAAATTTCAGGCAATGTTGACGTTGCCTGATTTCACACTTTGACTGTAACATATATATATATATAAATATATATATACATTATATATAATGCCCTCGGTACTTCATTCACGAAGGTCTTATGAAAAAAGTGTCCGGAGACATTAAGAAATTGTGTGGCTAACTCTCGTCCGGTTCGAGGTCTGGAAAAGTAGTTCCTCGAAAAGCAATGGCGTTGAATCGCTGCAGAGTGACAGACAATCGTTGAAAGAGGAAACTTCCTTCTCTCGTGTCTCCGGATTGCTGAGAAAGACGACGAAAGACGAGAAAGACGAATTATATATATATACATATATATATAATTATATTGCGCATCTCAACTCGTTTTTAGGCAACATTTTGTCATGTCCTCGAGTACCAGTCTTCTGTGCTAGTTAAAATGTACCATCTCGCAATTCTTTGTTAGTCAGTATTTTGTATGTCTCTATTAGATATCTTCTTACTCTCCTTTTCTTTATAGGGTAGTCAGTCCACAGTGCTTTTGCCTTTCTTCATAGCTTAATATTTGACATCCTTGATTCTCTTGGTTGCTCTGAGTTGAATTCTCCAAAATCATTCTTCAAAAATGGATTCCTGACTGAACGCAAAATTTCAAATATCAACGTACCATTGTCTTGCTTAGTCTCTTGAGAATGTGCCAATAAATAATTTGAAATTGTTCAATTTTTGAGAATTGAGTCAATTTAACACATCGTCCTAAATCATTCCAGTAATCTGTTTGTTATTGAAGCTTCGGGTCGACTGTCATATCAAGGATGCTACGACGATAACCCAGCTTATTTGCCCTTTATCTTGTACCAGGTCAATAGTTTTATGACGATACAGAGGTGTATGGATGAATGTAGAGCGAAGTATCCAAAGACATCATACTTATTTGCCGGTTTACAGGTAAATCTTTTGCACGGCGAGTAACAGTGCATCAGACTTTGTCATCAAATGATAATACTCAGACTCTCTCTCTCTCTCTCTCTCTCTCTCTCTCTATATATATATATATATATATATATATATATATATATATATATATATATATATATATATACATTCCGTCAGGAATGAAGTACCGAGGGCATAATATATATATATATATATATATATATATATATATATATATATATCAGTCAGTCCACAGTGCTTTTGCCTTTCTTCATAGCTTAATATTTGACATCCCTTGATTCTCTTGGTTGCTCTGAGTTGAATTCTCCAAAATCATTCTTCAAAATTGGATTCCTGTCTGAACGCAAAATTTCAAATGTCAACGTACCATTGTCTTGCTTAGTCTCTTGAGAATGTGCCAATAAATAATTTGAAATTGTTCAGTTTCTGAACAGACTCTAGACCATTGCTTTATTTGATCAAGTTGACCAAAGGTGATTCATCATTCATGAAAATGCCGCACCATCATAATGCTCTTAGTTAAATTGAATACTGAAAGGACATTTCAATGTACAGTACATCAAGGTAATAAAAACGCATTAAATTTGACCTAAGTGATTATAGTCAATTAATTGTAATTTTCACTAGCTTTATTTGCAAAGTAACACCAAGGAGACTGATTCAGAAAAGTACTGCAAGTTATTTGCATTGCAAAATAATCGGTTTACATTATGAGGCCTATAGTGAAATTTTTATATTTTAAAATTTTATTGATGATTCAGTTGATAGCATCTCATGAATTGTAAATTACAGTTTGCCTATGAATGCACATGTGGATATAGTAACTACACCGGCGCAAATACATCTAACAAATGTGGAATTGGCTGCGGGGAGTATCCTTGCAATTGTAGTGGAAATTCAAGTCAAAGGTGCGGAGGTGAAGAGGCTAACGATGTCTATTCAGGTAATAGAAACTGATATGGGATTATTAATCGAAATACAAATTATGTTTCATTTATAACATTCATCTCTGTTCCGTGTTATTTTAGTTCTTGCTAGAGTTTCTTTTTGTGAAGAAATCAGGTATATTGTTTCTATATTTGCATCTCTTCTTTGAATGTGTTGCTTTAAGTAAAGCCAAAATAGCTTAACTAACCTTATGTTCTATTTTGTTGATCAAAGTCAGTGCTGAAAGTCAGCCGGGACGCGGCGGAGCTGAAGCTCCGGCACCTTTTTGGACAATGAAATGTTTCCCCATAGTTACATTGTGGAATTACATGTTAACATTTATTAAATACAATTTTTGAATTTGTAAAAACTTCCCATTGTTATCGGTTTTCGCAAATAACGCTACTTTACAGGCCCGTAGGAAGTGGGGGTGCAGGGGTGCAGCTGCACATTTGAAAAAAATTAGGGGTGCGCTTCACCCCTTGGAAGATAAGGCTGTTTTCTCATGTGTTGTTTGTGAGGATTTATTAAATATAAGAAAGGGAGATGACGACTTGTCTGCTTGTCAAGGCTTTTAGGAGGATAAAGTAAAGTTAGTGACGACCTTTTTCAGAAACGAATATTTTCCCCTTGTCGCAACTTCTATCTTGAGAAAATCTGCACCATCTGCTGAAAATTCGATCCGACGTGCCTGCTACTTTAGATATTATTCGGATTTAACGAGGGTGCGCGTACAAAAGATACCAATGCTAGGCCTATACATTACACACCTCAGCGCCAAGAGAGCTCCTGCACCTTTTTCACAGACTTTCAGCACTGATCAAAGTCTTGATTATTCTTACCTTGTTTTCTCAATGAACGTTAATCCTATTCGTATTAATTGTTGCCACTTTGAGTTGAATAACAGTGTTGGAACGTGGCCAATTCTTTCTGCTTTTGTAAATTGTTCCTGTACCCGCGTGTTTTTTGGGTGACGGAAAGATAATTTAATTTTCTCCTGGAGTTGATTAATTATAGGTAAAGACCTTTGAAGATTATGAGCTTCCACCTCAATGGCACGAATCTTTGTAATATTAGAAAAATTGGGTTTTGTCGATTTTGTCGATCGATATAATTAACGCTTTTCCTAACGCTAAACAAATCGGTCGGTACTCAACAAATTGGTCTCGCCGATTAGGTCCTGGAAAATAGATCCGGCCATTTAGGTCTCGGGACATTTAGGCCCCGGGTCATATGGGTACTGGACGTTTAGGTCCGGCATCATAAAGGAGGAGAGAATGGATTACAGTTTTTTACCGATCTCCTGATAAACAACCGAACATAAACATACAACGATAATCATGTCCAATGAATGATACTAAACATAGATTTCGGCTCTTCACTGAAACATAATCAATCCCATAAACGAGCAATAGCAATGCATTTGAGTGTGAAAATCATTCCCTTCCCATACCGAATTAAGACTCAACTTTTACGTGATGACAGGTATAACACACAGAGACACATTTATTACAAAGTCCATAATTACTATAAACAAACAAATAACTATGTATTTGAGTTTAAAGATCTATCACTTACTGTGCATAGTATCATCGTTAAATGCAATTCTCTCTTTGACAACGGTGCGGGTCCGCGGGACCTAAATGTCCCAGGACCTAAATGATCGGGTCTATTGGGTTGAGACCTATTTGTCCGACTCCGAAACAAATTGCCTAATAATTAATCGATGAAATTGTTTCTGAGGCATTCTCTTTTCTTCTGCATTTAAATTTGCCTAATTGCCACCTAAAGTCGACTAGTATTTTCTCTTCGCAGTTTGTCAGTTTGGCTATTTTGGACCCGCTTGTTCTCAGCAATGTCACTGTGCGAATGGTGGTAATTGTTCAATGGAAACAGGAGATTGCGGATGCCCTGGTTGTGCCAAAGGATGGACGGGAACCGCCTGCAACATCAGAGGTCAGTTCTTAGCCACCAATAAACAATGTTCTATGGTCATTTTATGCCACCAGTATTCTTTAGTGTCTCCATCTGACAGTTACATACATCAGCCAAGTATGGTTAGCCTGGATGCCAACATATGTTCATCGTAGAAATTCATAACACGCCAACAATTTTTTAGAGATGATAAAATACCTCCAGCCCTTACATTCTGCACTCTATTGCTGATGTTAGAGTGCGATGATAGTAACGGCGACTGTCGAGGGATCCAAGAAGTCTGCGCAAAGGAAAATCTCGGACCAGGAAAGCAACAGGTGGATGTTACACGATGTAGATGCAAGAAAGGATACAATCGCACGATGGAACACGAAACCTGCACAGGTATCTGATACTAACAAAAGAGACAAATGTTATGATAGGTGACTGTTTGGCTTAGCTGAATGTCGGAATGCGTCGTTAAAAATGTAGTTTACCAGTAAGATACCAGTAATTTGAAATAATGATAATGGTAATAATATTGTCAGCTATTTCTTGAATAACTCATTCGACAATTTGTCATTTGCTAAAACTCTTATTACTTCGTTATAGATATCAATGAATGTACTCTCGGTTACCCTGATAACGAATGCAATCCACAATATGGAAATTGTTTCAACCAAGAAGGAAGCTACACATGCAACTGCTATCCGGGTTTCGTCAGCAAAAGTTCTAAACTATGCGAAGGTTTAAGCAGTAATTCTAATATCGATAAGATTTCATTTCGCTGCGTAATTAAATACTAGTGCCTCTTATTTCCCTGCAGTGACAGCCTGCTTTGCTGTTTCTCACTTTTCTTGATATCTGCAATGGAGCCTATCCCCTGTGGGTGGATCTTAAATGTTATCGATTGATACCCTGGACTATTGCAAATGATGCGATAAAACTGCATTATATTTATTATTTAATTAGCATCTAACCAGCAATGTATAAACTAAACTTTGTTTTGGACCAGTTGTTGAATGAGCATATGCTTCTATTTTATAGAAAATGGTCAGGATTCGAATATCCCGTTAATCGTTGGACTCGTGGTCGGACTTGGCGAAGGACTTCTTTTTATTCTCATCATCATACTTATTGTTATTTACTACAATCGACAGAAAAATGGCGAGTCTTTTTAGCGCCAATCATATTAGGCCTATATGGAGCACCTGTTAATCTTTTAAAATTAATTAAGCAAAAAAGGCCTTTTGGGGTGTATTAATTTCATTTTGTATATTATGCCCCAAAAATGTCATAATAAGAAGTGTCTTTTAGACCTATGGCTGCGTTAAAGAAAGGTAAGGGTAGTCCCGTACTCGAACGAGCGTAGGGTTTCCGGCGCTGATCTCCGGTACTAGGCAAGCAGCGACGCAGGTGGCTTACTCCATTAATCTAGAGTAGGTTGCCATTACTTTCTCTAGACCTGCGTTTTACCTTCGCAGCTTAGCGCTGCTACCAATTTATCGACGCCTAAGCGATGAACGGCGATGAATGGCTGCGTTAACCCAACAATATGGTGTTAAACTTGTTGAGAGGCTCACTAATTCCTGCAAAACAGCTAAAGGAATTAGCGATTAGCTTAGCAAGTTCTCGAAGACCTCAGGTAATCAATATTTAATATTTAACCTTTAGTGCAAAAGCAAACTTAAGGAGCCTACATACTTCGACCTACTTTATACTTAGTAAAATCATTTGTTTATATATATATATATATATATATATATATATATATATAAAAAACACTGTTGCAGATGTGTGCAAAAGGAACGAGGAAGTTTACACATGTCCACAAGCCACACAGTTAACCAATGAAAGAGAGCCGGTGTACACTGGTCTCATTCTGTCAACTAACGCTCATGTCACCGATGCACGTTAGCGACAACTCTACGACGGAAACTTACGACTAAGAAGTTGAAAATTGGCATTCTGAAATTATCTAAAACGTCTTCTACGCTTTAATCTTTAGGAATTCAGCAGCCTTTTGCTATTTTATCTTTCCGAACAGGGTCTTCAAGACGTGCTTCGACGTCGATTAACCTTCTGAACCCTACAGTTCGCAAGCGTATGCAGTATATACAGAATTTTTCACTTATTCAGAGGAAATGCAAAGACAACTTTTAAATAAGCGAGTATCTACCTTCGAGTGTTCCTTTTGGAGACTGAAAGGAAACCCTTTTTTATTTATTCTGAGAAATTGCAAGGCAAGGACAACTTTTGAATAAACCAATGTCTGTCTTGTTCGAGTGTTCGTTTTGAGACAAAAAAAGAAAACAGACCTGAAGCCAGATCAGTATGAAGCATTTTTTCAATCTGTAATATTCATCTTGCGCAAAGCCTCCAGAGGCCAACGCGCTAAAAAGGCAGAAGTTAAAAGTCTGTGAGAAGTTTCTGAAGAACGAGGGACGAAATCGCAGTCAAAGGATAAATATTGAATGACTTAATAGCTTGTACCTTCTTACAGTGGAAACTGTGAATCAGCAGTTTCTGGAGAAAATAGTACACGGCTACAGGAGCGTACCATAACGTGATTTAAAGTGACTCAGGAGGCATTACTGCCTGTGTGAAGCCATAAGGGGCGCTATAACGGGGCTTGAACCTCGCTCCCTCAGCCTATACCGCCCAGGCAGGTAACTCACTCTGCCATCTTACGCCCCCAAAAAGTTTTAGCTGATCGTGGCTTTAATCCGCAGACCTCTAGGTTATGGGACCAGTACACTTCCACGGCGCCACTCTGCAATAGTCGCCTACGTTTATCAACACGCAAGCATAGTATCTAAAATCATCGCTGAATTATAATAATATTCAACAATTGTTTGAAAGAAATATTGCTGGTCATTAACAGAAGGAATTAGGTGATCTGTCGTTTAATTGTAGTCTTAAAAATCGGTTGAAACAACAATCACTTTTGTCTTTTAGCTGAGTGTAGCTTCTGAGTATCCGTTATTGTCTTACAAGAAAGTCATGATTTTATTACTGTTCGCGTCGTCGTCGTCGAGGTTGTCATTGTCGTCGTCGTCGTCGTCGTCATCATCATCATCATCATCATCATCCAGGGCGTCAGCATTCACAGCGTAATCATTACGCCAATTAGCTTGACAAGAATTTAAAGAATTCAAAGGCCACAAAAATGACAATTAACAGAAGACATGATGAAAAGTGTTTTGTGCATTATAGCCTTTGCCGCTAAGCAGTTGACAGAGAGCACGTTGACGATGACGATGTTAAGACATTGTATTAGAAATTGTGGTATAAAAATGTATCAAATTCGATAGTTATTATTAAATTTAGTATTATTAATAATTTATTCCGTAGAAAGCATAAATAGTTCGTTAGAGCAGAATTTCATTTATTACATTTAATTGATTAAATCATAGAGTTGAATATGTGCCTTTAAGAGACGTTAATGTCCAAGATACTAATTTTGGACGATAATAGTAATAATAATAATTATTATCGAATGCTTAATGTGCTAACTGATGTCAGCCATTTGAGTAATAATAATAGGCCTACTTCTGAAGCGACCTCTTACGCTGAAAAGGAAACCTTGAAAGCGTATTATAATTAGCGATGGATATATTTTGTGTTCGACGCCTGTTGTAACGACGCATAGCCATTGGGACCGTTTTTGCCTCGGTCTGAAAGGATCTATGCCGGGAATTTACCTCCTTGGTCAAAATAGTGAGAATTGTATCAATGATACAGGCTAATAGTCTCTTTAGCCTCTGGACTAAACACAACGTAAGCCACATTTTATAGGCTATACTCCTTCGACAAAGAACTTAGACAAACATCGCGCGCAGGCTGTATAGATACTCCTTCGACAAAGAGCTTAAGCAGTCAAGATGACAAAGTATGAACTTAACTGTCGTGCTCTTCTATGAATAAGGAAACCCCTTCCTCGTGTCCTGAATATCTCTCGCCGGTTCCTCCAATGACTCTGCACTGTGACTATATCGGGCAGCCTCCTAGTTTAATCGGATCCTTGAACTTTTCTCAGTATAAGGACGCTCCCGTCCGGGGCCCGGCGAAAAGTCTGACTCACTCCCGGAGTCTTATGTTGGCAAATTCGGTCTTTAAAAAGACCGTTGAACTAAGAGACAGACATCAGAATTCAGACATCGAACAGAGCGAGAGACACGACTCGACGAAGACAGGAACGAAGAGCAGTTATCTTCTAAGAACGAGAGACGCTAAATTCAAGAAATTAACAAACATTATTTGACCGACCGACCGTATCTGTTCGCATCAGCCCATTAAGCCCCATCATCACGACTTCTTTCGCCTGGAAAATGACCATCTCTCGACAGTCCCTTCAGCTGCTGCTGCTGCTGCTGCTGACCACGGCGGCAAATTACTATTGCCAGGTAAGAATGATTAGAAAGCATGTAATTAAACATATTAACAGGGCTTTTTGTGCCGGAGCGAGGCGGAGCGGCGCTCCGGAAAATCCGGACCGCGTTCCGAAAAATCCGAAGACTGGTTTTGTGCAAAATTAAATTATTAAATAGAAAATTTTACATTGTTGTATTGTATTGATTATAATCATTATATATATTATAATCATTATATATATATATATATATATATATATATATATATATATATATATATTTGCTACGTGACTACGACATGTTGACAAGTTACTTCCGACTGTTGCGCTCCGGAAAATATTTTTTACAAAAAGCCCTGCATATTAAATATAATAATTAATAATTCAAGGCTAAGTCAATAATTGATTTCTTTCGATTACTAGACGAAAGTTGCAATACTGCGCGACCTATAGTATTCTAGAGTCTAGATTTTAAAAATCTCAATGCATTTAGATTTCCCTCTGCATCGAATCGGCTTTGAATCATATGGACCCGGATCTGAAATAATCTATACAGTGTAGTCTAAATTTTAGAATATTTCATAACGCTGTGAACCGCTTAACCCCTTAACTGGGTATTTAACTGTAACTCAATGTAAAATGAACGGATATATTCGGGGTCCCCAGTTAAGGGGTTAATTAATGGATACCGTGACCGTCTACTTGAAAAGCAGGGAAACCACCGATGCATAGTAAGTAAGTAAGTAAGTAAGTAAAATCTCGTTAATTTCTAAAGTGCTTTCAAAAGATGCACCGAAGTAGCTCCTTAATCCTATGCGCTTAATCTCAAATGAAGTAGCTATATAGCCAAAGGTGGGTCATTCATGCCGGGTCATTTAATCAAAAGGGCCCGAGTGGGCAGGACGCTACAGCTATGGAGGAAATGATTTTATAAAGAGAAATGATTTTAGTTTAGAAAGAAAAACACGAGGAGGTGTAGTAATTAACACGTTAAAACATTTCAGGCTAAAAGCTTAGCGGAGAACGAAGCGGTCGATAGGACTTGGCACCCGGTCAACAGGACGCGAGAGGAATGGTTGAACTGTCGCGGATTGCCAAGGGACGCCTGTGCCAGAGCGAATTCCATGTACGAGAAGCTGCAGAAGTTACTGGTTCAGGAGAAGCAGACTGGTGATACTGCCGGACCTCCGTCATTCAACGTAAGCAAAACTAAGGACTCGATTTCAATATCACAGACGAGGCACGACCCTTACTATATTGTACTATGGTTTATTTCCAACAGAACATCAGAAGACCAGTTACATACAAAAGATGCACCGAAGTAGCTCCTTAATCCTATGCGCTTAATCTCAAATGAAGTAGCTATATAGCCAAAGGTGGGTCATTCATGCCGGGTCATTTAATCAAAAGGGCCCGAGTGGGCAGGACGCTACAGCTATGGAGGAAATGATTTTATAAAGAGAAATGATTTTAGTTTAGAAAGAAAAACACGAGGAGGTGTAGTAATTAACACGTTAAAACATTTCAGGCTAAAAGCTTAGCGGAGAACGAAGCGGTCGATAGGACTCATCAATTTACATCAATTTCACACATTAAGCATTCATTAGATTAGAGCACAGAAATATAGAACAAGGAGAAACATAGATGTAAAAAACATAAATATGAAAATAAAAAACATGATAAAACATCTTTTTTAGAAAAATATAAAAAAAACATTTTAAAACATTGGCCTCGTTTACAGTCCTTTGTTTACCATCCATACACGCGTCACATTTGACAGGCATTGAAATAAATTTGACCTACTTGAATATGTGATCCCTTGAAACATTAGTTCTGTAGCATCACCAAGAAGATGAGCCCGAATTCACTCAGAATGAATTGATCATAAAATTTAAGAATGCTCAGGACTAGGAAATTTACATAAATTGATATGCATGAAATCAGATAAAAAACATAAGGAACTTTTTTAAAAACTTTAAAAACATGTTTAAAAAAATAAAAAAAACATAAAAAGCGTTTTTTATATCAATAAGGAGAATTACTCCAATGATATAAATCATTATGATCATTGTAATCATTCAATATTTGACACATCTTCGCAGACCTTCTTCATCTTTCTTCGTCTCAATTCGTTTCGAATTTAAATCAGATAGAATTCAGAGATCCTCTAATAGACAAAGAGTATTTGATTAAAATTTGTGGTTTGGAGTTATTCAATGCGATCCGACCTTTTTTATTTTTCCTTTCGTTTCTCTATATGCTTCAACGAACCTGACATAAAATTTGCCTCTGCGAACATTTTTACTCATAAATCATAAAGCATGCGATACGATACGATACGAATCAGCAATTTAGGCAAATAGATTACACCTGTCTCTATAGCTGATAAAAACACTGAGCGAAACCGGCGAATCGTGAAACATGATCAGTCTGTATGATGCATATAGGCCATAATAATAATAATAATAATAATAATAATAATAATAATAATAATAATAATATAATAATAATAATAATAATAATAATAATAATAATAATAATAATAATAATAATAATAATCTGTCTTGCTGTTTCCATCTGACTGACCTCTGAAATGAACTGGTCTTTCGCGGATGGATTTGAAGTACCATCGATTGATACCCTTGAGTATTAGTAATGGTGCTATAGAAGTGCATAATTATTATTATTATTATTATTATTACTATTATTATTATTATTATTATTAGTATTAGTATTATTATTAGTATTAGTATTATTAATATATTATGATTGATATATTAATTGATATATCATTAATATGAAGTATATATAACTGGTGTAACCTTGGTTTTAAAATTGGAGTGGGGTGGGGGTGGGTGGGGGGCGCCAAGACTTCTACAGACCGACATTTTCCGCTTCGTCTAGGTCCACTAGGGGCTTCGGGAGTGCAGTGAGCTTCTCTAAGAGCCTATAGACTACGTAAATTGTCGAAGCGCTTTATGACGCATGGGCGCGGTGTCGTAGTGGCAAGATTCTTGCCATGCAATCGGAAGGTAACGGGTTCGAATCTGACCCTAGCCACTGCGCAGCGACCTTGGACACGTTTATCACCCGTAATTGTCTCATACTTAATGTGCGTTAACAACGACAACAACAGAAACAGCAAAAACAACAACAATAATAATAATAATAATAATAATAATAATATTAATAAGGAAAAAGGTAAAAGAACATCCAAAGGCTGTAGGCCGTAGGAGAACCGAAGAGTTAGCGCCTTCAGTTTTACATGGCATCGGCTGAATGAGGGCGGTTGCCAGCCTTTCCCTCGCCGCCTTTCCTTCCACCGAGTTAACACCCGATGTACTCATTCGCAGCTGAGTCGACTGGGGGGCGCTTGGGGCAGAAACAACCGAAAAGTTTCTGCCGCGGCCGGGAGTTGAACCACGGCAGACGATTGGCAGACCAGTGCGCTAACCACTGCTCCACCGCGCACCCCAATAATAATAATACCTAATAATAATACCTAATAATAATAATAATAATACCAATTCGCAGTGGCGGCTCTAGGATTTGGCAAGTGGGTGGCAACTTCTAATCATAGGGGGCCAACCATTTGTTGTTTAATGTATGTAGCATTAAGTATAGGTCCCAACTGGGAGGCCACTGTGGGGCCAGGCTCTCAATAGGGGGGGCACGGGCCCCCCTGGCCTCCCGATGGAGCCGCCACTGCCAATTCGCACACTATTAATTGCTATTAGCTGTGTTTCGTAGAACATGGTTCTAGATTCGGCTCCTTCCGCTTTTCAAAACGCCGACCAGGACGGGTGCATGTGGCTGACGGAAGAGCAGATGGACATGGTAGACGAGGAATTTCTGGAGAGGAAGGACGTGGAAAGTGGAAAGAGGAGGAAGAAAAGAACACTGATCGACTTCAAAAAGAACTCAACTGCAAAATGGTCTCTGCCGGTCACCTACAAGTTCGACGGAACACACTGTAAGATAATTATTAACATTATTATTTATTATCACTCCAGTGATAATTAACATTACTATTTATTATTACTCCAGTGACAATTAACATTATTTATTATCACTCCAGTGATAATTAACATTATTATTTATTATCACTCCAGTGATAATTATCATTATTATTTATTATCACTCCAGTGATAATTAACATTATTATTTATTGTCACTTCAGTGATAATTATTTCGCCGATTTTAAGGAACGATGCATTTTTAGCATACTGTAAGTAAATAAGTAAGAAAGAATTTATATAGCGCTTTTGGTGTTGTACCGCAGTAGCTACCAGAACCACCAGTACTTAGTAGCCTACCGTTATGTAGGCCTATCATCTGTAGCATATGAGTAAAAAAACAGATACCTTCTTTTATAACTATCTTGTTCGCCAAAGAGAATCTTTGTTAATAATTTCTCACCTTATAATGAGCATCGTATGAGTTTACTCATCAGTATTCCACCGACGAGGCTTAGAGCCATAAAAAAAGCTGCGAGGCCAGCTTACATTGCAATCCATTCAAACATCCATTAATTAATTAATTAATTAATTAGATAATTAATTAACTACTTAGATACTTAGCACTGATTACTTACTTAATTGATTAATTGATTAACTACTTAATCGACTAATTAACGACTTAGCATTAATTAATTGATTAATTAATTAATTAGTTGAAAATCCAAAATCTGAAACGAGCCAAAGTATTGCGACGGAATGCTACAGTGTAGTCTTTTAGGCTAAGTCAGTTTCGAGGCGTCTAAGAACTTTGGCCTCGATTATATCTCTCCAGCCGATGCCGATAAGAAGACCATAAGAAGCGCGTTCCAACACTGGATGGACAACACGTGTGTCCGCTTCAACGAAATACCGACACTGGCTCCCTTCTCCAGCAACCACATCATTCTGACCAGTGAAATAGTCGGGTAAGACTCCTGTTTGTAACATTGGCACAGCAGCCATGGGGGGAGGGTGGCATTGGGGGTCCCCTATTCTGGCCGGGACCGGTCGCGGTATTTGCGCAAAACCGTAGTATTCTGAGACGACTTGGAACGAACATCATCGCGGTTCGTGGAGTTCTGTCGATCACGCACAAGAAGGTATTATCCATAGAAGCATAGTTTTTTATAGCCTATCTTCAGTGGCGTAAACCTATCGTCAACATGGGGGGGGGGTAGAATCGTCGATAAAGTCAGGTCAGACTCCCTTTTCGTCTCCCTAAAAGTTTTGACGAGCAAAAAACCTCACCCTTATATCCTTATACTCTATCCCCCTCTTAACAATAATAATTGGGGCGTCCCCCACCGTCCCTTCGTGTTTTACGCCCTTGCCTAACTTCGATTGCAGACCAGCCACGTGGCCAGGGTTCCTGAATGGGGGTGGTGTTGTTGTTGGTGGAAGAGCGCATCGATATATATATCATATTCGGGTAGAAATGTATCCGACAAGCAAAAAAACGATCGTCATGCATGTAGGGTTACCATACGTCCGGGTTTCCCCGGACATGTCCTCTTTTTGGACCCATGTCCGGGCGTCCGGGCGGCTTTTCAGACAAAGTCCGGGTTTGTCCGGGTTTTGGTCCGTCCCGAATTTTAACGCATGGAATGCTATTATATTAACTGCATTAACACATCGTTTTTGTCAGTCGACATTATTAAGAGGTTGAATACTACCACAATAAGCGATCCAGGTATATTTAGCTCAATGTTGACATTCGTCATCAGAACTGCTGCTTTCGAGCGCCATTTTTAATTTTCCCGCTTACATAAAGAGATCAGGTTTAATTTTTAAATGTTTGAAACGAAGGTGTGTATTTAGCGACGCAGTGAAGCCCAAAGCCTCGGCGGCTGAATGCTTGACATACGGCGGCGGAGCTTATGTCTCTGTTGCCAATAAGGGTGCACTGGATTTAGAGGCGCACGTCGAAATGCCGAAATATGTTCTCAGTGTTAACGTGAAACTTCACATACTCTTACAACCAAATTTCTAGTAAAACCGGCTTCGAAAAGCTTAAAGTTTAAATTTTATTTGTACAACACTTCAGTGGCGGTTCCAGGATTCCTTGGTGGGGGGATGAAATGAATTCATAGGAAGTTGTTGGGGAGATGAACAGAGAAAAAGCAAGATCAATAAACTCTGCCGAAAAAGACTGACAAACGGGAAATTTTTCCCTAATTTTACTAAACTTTTACCGAAAAATAGGTTGACAAGCAAAAAAAGAAATCCGGTGGGAGATGCATCCCCACTCGTCCCCGGGTCCCCACGTGTAATCGCCACTGCAGCACTTAACATTGGTACGATTTGACGACTTACTATTGGCACCGCGAGTCCGCGACTACTCTGCCCAGGGGCCCGGAAACTTCAGAAAGTATCCTCTTTTTCCATCTGGCAATTATGGTAACCCTACATGCATGGAAGTTCTTCGCACATTTACGTATTCTCTTCGATCTTGATATTAAACCTATTTGAATAAATCAATTTCAGATAGGTAGACAGATACTACTACTACTACTACTACTACTACTACTACTACTACTACTACTACTACTACTACTACTACTACTACTACTACTACTACTACTACTACTACTACTACTACTACTACTACTACTACTACTACTACTACTACTACTACTACTACTACTACTACTACTACTACTACTACTACTGCTGCTACTACTACTACTACTACTACTACTACTACTACTTCTACTACTACTACTACTAAGACTGCTGTTTGTTGATGTACAGGTGTTATTCTTTCGTCGGGAAAACTAATTGCACGCAGCAGCCACTCAATCTTTGGTCCGGTTGCATGGATCGAGTGAGTAGACATATACTGTGGCTTATTTAGTTCTTTTGAGAATCTAACAATAATAAATTTAATAATAAAAGTTTACTATAATAGTATTTTGGTTACATCAAATCATGGAACATTATTGATATTCGGCAAATTGGCGCATTAATCAAATAAAATCATTTTAGCATTCCTGTTCTAAACCGCATCGCTGATAAGT
>CM030872.1:3907612-3962612 GCA_018105865.1 Metaphire vulgaris
AAATTTAAGGTTTGATATATTTTATCCACTACAATTCACTCCAATGTTTAGATTCTCAGTTGCTATTTTAAAGATTACTTCTAGAATTATTATAAAGAGAGATGGAGATAGCACGCATCCCTGTCTATTCCCGACTTCTGTTTTAAACCATTCTGATAGGTCTTTATCAACTTTTACTGCACTTTCCATTTTCTTGTATATTGCTTGTATTAGATTTATTAGTTTCTCTTCTATACCAATGTTTCTCATAGCCTGCCATAAGCCTTCGTGCCATACTGAGTCAAAAGCCTGTTTGTAGTCGATGAAATTGATGTATACAGTTTTATTTGCCTCTGTGTATTTTTCTATCAGTTGTCTTAAGGTAAAGAGTTGGTCTATGGTACTTCTTCCAGGTCTGAATCCTGCTTGTTCTTCTCCCATTATCTTTTCTATATAACTACTGATTCTTTTTGTATAATCTTTGTGAAGACTTTTCCTGGTATGCTGAGCAGAGTTATTCCTCTATAGTTATCGCATAATTCTTTGTCTCCTTTTCCTTTGTATATTGGTATGATAATTCCTTTTGTCCAGTCATCTGGCACTGTCTCGTTGTAGTAGATCTTATTAATTAGTTCATACAGGGTGTCTGTAAGTGTTTCTCCTCCTGCTTTCACTAGTTCAGTTGTTATATTATCAATGCCAGGGCTTTATTTCGCTTGAGTTCTTTCACTGCTTGTTGTACTTCCTCTTTCAAGATGTTGGATGAAGTCTCCTGAATATTCGTGCTTGGTATTTCTTGGAGCACTGTTGAGTCTGTCTCATTTTTGGTGTGTATATAGTTCTTTGTAATACTCTCTCCATCTGTCTGTTATTTCCATGTTATTTGTTAAGATTCTCCCGTTTTTATCTTTTATTATTGCTCCTTTCATGTTATAGTCGTCACTTAGTTTTTGATTCCTTTATACATTTCCTGAATTCTGTTGGCACTGTAGTTGTTTTGTATTTCTTTGCAAGTGTTTTGTAGCCAATTCTCTTTATCTCTTTTTAATTTTCTTTTTATTTCTCTAGTAATCCAGTTTATTTGATGCTTATCTGTTCCTTCTATTCTAATTTCCCTTCTTTGCTTACACAGTTGTACTACTTCTTGGCTAACCCATTCTTTTTGAGGTTTGTTATCTTTTTTTCCCAATTACCTCCATTGCTGTTTTATGTACTGCTTCTTTCATTTTATTCCAGTGACTCTCAACCGTGTCATTTGATTCTATGCTTGCTATTTTCGTTCGTAATCCTTGTTCGTATATTCTTCTTGTTTCCTCATCTTCTAATTTGGCAACATCAAATACTATTCTGTTTTGTTTTCTCTTTTCCACCTGTAGTCTCATTCTAATCTTGGCCATTACTAGTTTGTGATCAGACCCAATTGCGGCTGCACATGTTTTCACATCCAATACATTTGATTTCCATCGTTTGCTAATTATGATATAGTCTATTAGATTTTTGTTTTGCTGTCTGGTGATAACCATGTCCACTTCTTGTCTTCCCTCTTTTCAAAGCATGTGTTCATTATTGTAAGTTTATTTGCTGTGCAGAAGTTTAATAATCGTTCTCCTCTCTCATTTTGTTGTCCTGTTCCCCATTTTCCAATGGTTCCTTTCCATGTTTCATAGTCTACTCCAACTTTAGCATTCCAGTCTCCTGTTATAATTATTATATCATGCTTTGGGATTGCACTTATTGTAGGTTGTAATAGGTTATAAAAGTTGTCTATCATCTCTTCTGAGCTATCGGATGTGGGAGCATACACTTGAATTATTGTCATTTTGCCAAACTTTGTTAAAAATCTTGCTGTTATTATCCTTGATGATATTGTATTGTATCCTATAAGAGATCTTGTTGCTTTCTCTGTCATCAGTATGGCTACTCCTTCTTGTGAGCTGTTATCGGATCAAAAGAGTGCATAGGAGTAGGCACCTGGAATGTAAGAACACTGAAATACACGGGAGGTTTAAATATACTTGTACAAGAAATGAAAAAGTATCAGTGGGACATACTGGGAATATCAGAAACAAGATGGAAAGGAAAAGGAGAGTTTACAACATCAGTTGACGAATTATTAATGATACCTTATCAAAACCTACTCTTTGATTATACTATTTTTGTTTTCAAAACATATTTTACTCAATGTTATAATATTGTGCAGTGTTTTGATTTATATTTTCTTATGCTACAGAAAGCTGTGGAGGAATATTTAATATTGGACCAAATTCTCAGCAGGTTATAATGTCACCTGGATACGAAGACAGACGCTACTATCTCTCAAAGCAGGAATGCACCTGGTATTTCAAGGTAATAACAGCTCATCCAAACATACGTAATATTAGGCCAAACGATAGGGCTATTTTAAAGTCAAATGAGTATTTAATAAATCAACGAATATATTAACCAAATATTTCGTCTATGGTATTTCCTACCACCATTGGCGCTGTGCGATAGGTTCCCGTCAGAACACCGAAGTTAAACAACGTCGAGCACGGTTAGTACTTGGATGGGTGACCATCCCGGGATCTAGCCGTGGTGCCGGCGGCCAACCGAGCCGTTCATCGCTTAGGCGTCGATAAATTGGTAGCAGCGTTAAGCTGCGAAGGGTAAAACGTGGGTCTAGAGAAAGTAATGGCAACCTACTCTAGATTTATAGCGTAAGCCACCTGCGTTGCTGCTTGCCTAGTAACCGGAGATCAGCACCGACCCCTACGCTCGAATCGAGTATGGGATTACCTTTACCTTACTTCCTGCCATTGGTTTAGCCACGGAGGGAGGGTACGGTGCAAGCGGGCCCTCTATTCTGACTGAAATCATTCGTGCAAATTTGATGGGGGGAGGGCGAGTAGGCAGCATGATCGATGTTCTCCGCCATATTTCTGAAATCCTGGCTACGCCACTTCTAGGCCTACAGTACCTATTACGTTTATGCGTAGGCCTATAGGCCCACCCAGTGTAGGCCTAATTGTCCTTAGTAGGCTTAATTGTCCTTAGTTCCCCGTATGGACGTTGAGTCGTTCTTTCCGTTTGAAAGCCGCCATATTGTCGATTGTGGTAAAAATCGGATCTGCCAAAAGCCAAATAGCGACGTTACTGATCGATATGTTTCTAATTACGTGTACAGGCGCCGCAGAACTACAAGCTGCAGCTGGTCTTCGACGGTGACTTTGGTGTCTACTGCGACAACGGGGCCTGTTACCACTGGGTCGAAATCAAATACAAACTGGATCTTGGCGAAGAAGGTGGAAGGTAATGGACGCAAAAGCTGTTTTCCGTTGTTGATGTGTCTTATAACGAGCGATGAAAATTCTGGTTTTTTAATGCGCAAACTGCAACTATAGTCTATTTTAGAACTCTATTTCGTTGCACTAATAAGCCTTCGTCTTGTGTCAGATCTACAAATCATATGGTCCGTAATTATCGGCAGTACCGGATTCAATACGAACAGGCCCGTCGGAACGAATTTTCAGCAGGGGGTGCAGAGTTTCTCCAGGCTAAAGCAGTAGCGTCAATTCACACTTTTCTTGGGGGCGAGATAATTTTTGCAAATTTTAGGCAAATTTTGGCAATTCAATTTTAGGGCAAATTTTAGCAAATTTGGTCAATATTTGGCCAATTTTTGCAAATTTTTGGCGACTCTTTGCAAAGTTTTGCAAATGTTGGCAATTTTGGGCCAATTTTAGCCAATTTTGGCAATTTTTGGGCCAATTTTAGCTGGAAGGGGGTGCAGAGGGGTGCAGCCCATCTTCTTTCCAAGGGGGGACTGCACCCCTACATTTTTCTAGGGGGTGCAGCTGCAACTCCTGCACCCCCTCTTCGGGCGGGCCTGAAGACGAATGATACCATGCGCTAGTCAAGTCATGAAGCCTAAACTTCTGGGCCCTGAAGAAGATAGGCCCAGCAGACCACAAAAGCAGCCAGCCATACAATATAGGCATACACGGAGAATTAAAGAGTATTAGGCGTGTTAGGATATTGCGTGTTATTTGATCAATTACTTCTTAACATCTGAAAAATTCGTCATCAGTTTTTGCCAGAGAAGATAGGACCAGCTGGCCGACGGGGCCCTTTGCTGAAGCATATCTCAGAACAGTGGCAAATATTCATCGCCGGCGATTGGTCTGGTACTAGGGTTGCCAGATCTCCCGTATTTTGCGGGAGCTCCCGTATTTCAGCCCCTCGGTTTATGATAATAATAATATTATTATAACTTGTTTTTTGTAATATTGATTCACTACATGCAGATGATGCAGTGCATTGAATAGTGTTGTTTATTGCTGTTTCCTATAGTCTATACTCTATAGTACTGCAGTGTAGTATAGCTCTAGCCATAATAATACTTCACAATGCAATTTGATAGCGAAATAATCTCCCGTATTTCAACTTTGGATATCTGGCAACCCTATCTGGTACACGTGTATCTAGGATCATCATATCATTACGCCCGACCTACACTGTAATAAGATGTGTCGTCGTCACATTTTGAATACACCGTTGTGTCACTTTTTGTATATATATATATATATATATATATATATTTGTATAGCGCATAGGAATAAGGAGCTACTTCGGTGCTTCTTTTGAAAGCGCTATAGAAGTTAACGAGATTTTACTTACTTATAGATTCTGCTGTGACAATCGACCCAATGTGACCGTCCAAAGTGAATCAAACGAGATGATGATCGTATTCAGGAGCAACTACTCCGTCGACTATTTTCCGCTTCAACGAGGATTCAAAGCAATCGTCAAAACAAGTGAGACCTTGTACTGTATATATGCCCAGTGGCGGTTCCACCATGTTGATGACTGGGGATGCATCCCCCACTGGGGTTCCGGATGACCTTTTTTGCTTGATCACCTATTTTCCGGTGAGGTTTGAAAAAATTGAGTGAAAAATAGTTTAAAATACTGCAAATGACCTTTTTCTTGCTTGTCGGCCTTTTTTGGCAAAGTTTCTTAACATTTAGTGAGCAAAACGCTACTAACAATGAACATTTTTCTATTTTTTCTTGTTTTTCTTCTTCAATTTGCATCCCCTCACCAACCTTAAAACAATTTTTCCACCCCCCACCAAGAATTCCTGGAACCGCCACTGTGTAAACCTTGTATTGCTGATTTGATGGCGTTAAGATGCGATTAAATATTCATCGAACTACCTCACTAACTATATTGTTAAAGGCAATTAATTAATTAGTTATTAAATAATTATTATTTATTAAATATTTATTGATTTATTGGCCTAAATGACATTGAATTTCGAATATAGCCAGTGGTGTGATCTCGGGGCCAAGACGACAAAAAATTTCTGACGAGCAAAAAAGTCACCGAGTCAATTTTGGCGCCCCCATCTAGTCGGCGCCCGGGGCCACCCACCGCCCTCTCTTGTACTATAGCGGTCCATTTGACAATTCTGCGCAAATCGTTAGAAAATTTAAATATAGTAGATTATAGATAAAAGAAGCAAATATCTTGAACCTAAATGACTGGTTTTTTATTAGTTCCAGGCACTCCTGATGCAACGACGACGACGACGACGACAACCAGAACAACTCCAAAAACAACGACGACGACGACGACGACAACAACAACAACAACCGTACCTAGCACAGTCGTCGCTCAGTTGAAAACAACACCACCTTCCAACGCCAGTATGAATTTAAAACCGTTACTTTCTTCTCCTTCTCCTTATTCTCCTTCTCCTTCTCATTCTCCTTCTCATTCTTGTCCTCCTTCATCATCATCATCATCATCATCATCATCATCATCATCATCATCATCATCATCCTCTTCTTCTTCTTCTTCTTCTTTTTTATTATTATTATTATTATTATTTATTATTATTATAATTTATTATTATTATTATTATTATTATTATTATTATTATTATTACTACTACTATTACTATAAGTTGACAAGATTAATTAGAATGTTAACAGTATGCAGAGGCGGCTCCACACGGGCCCAGGAGGGCCGTTCCGCCTGTTGAATGTCTGCTCCTCCCCACCCCCAGTGGCGCCGTACATTAGTGCACTCATTCTAAGCAACTAGACTAGTCCAGGTTTATGAAAAATAGTTGGACTCATGCTTAGAAGTTGCCACCTCAACGCGCCCCCCAATTGCCAAATCCTGGAGCCGCCACTGTTGATATGAGATTCGGAAGAGACACGAGCCTTCGGTATCTTCTTGCGATAGACCTTAACCCCTTAACTGGGCAACTATTTGTAACTCAATGTCAAATGGACGAGCGTTACTCGGGGGCACCCAGTTAAGGGGTTAAGAGTTTTGTGTGATGCAGCGTACTGTATACGTAACTGGATTATCTTCGTATTGCAGGAGCGAGCACAGCGGTCGGCGCTTCCCAAGGCACGCTGTGGCGGTGTTCCTTCGACGCTGCGTCGCCGTCGACGGGCGACTATCTGTGCGGAATGATCCAGGACAAGACCGACAGTTTCGACTGGACCGTCTTCCACGATCCCACTCCGTCAGACCCCACCGGACCGGACTTTCCGTTCGACGGATACAACTACATCTACATTGAAGCCAGCTCTCCAAGAATGCCTAACGACGAAGCCAGGTAGGCAGCCGGTCTGGGCTGTTTCTAAGGTTATCAGTTTGGGAGGTGTCGGTAAATTCTGGTGGCCCGTGGCCCGTGGTGGTCCCCTGCTGAACCGAAAAGGTCTGACAAGCAAAAAAGTCATCCCAGGCTCAGATGGGGGGATATCGGTCTCAGATTAGGGGGTGTTGGAGGTGTCGGAGGTGTAAAAATATCCCTGCCAGGTAGGCAACCGGTAACCGTAACTTCGTTTAGCACACCGTTTGTCGATTCTGTGACGATTGATTTTCGAAATTCGATATCTTGTCAATCGTGTTGTACAATGTAATTGAAGAACTTGGCATAGTTTGAAAATTGTCATTCCTATATATGCAATACGTTAAGCTGCGAGGTAAACGTGGGTCTGGGGAAAGTAATGGAAACCTACCCCAGATTAATTGCTTATACCACCTACGTCGCTGATTGCCAAGACCGGAGATAAGCGCCGGAACCCAACGCTCGGACTCGAGTACGGGACGTATACCTTTACCATTTTATATATACAACGAGGCAAATTAATTAGTCCTGCTTGATTTTGTTCTATTGTCCAGGTTGTTTGTTCCGAAACTGAATTTCGCCGGAACAGCTTGCGTCGATTTCTACTATCACATGTACGGGTTTCACATCAACACTTTGAAGCTAGTCAGACTAACAGACGGCCAGTCGACAGTCGTTTGGATGAAAACGAAAGAAATCGGAAACATTTGGATGCACGCCTCTGTTGGAGTCGACCTCTCAGCCAACTCTCAGGTAATCAACATGCACACCTGTACAGGGAAAACTTGGCTATTGACCCAGTGGGACATATTTTCATTTTGAAAAAAGACATCATCATCATCATCGGCAAACTCACTGACGGAACGTAGCCTTTTCCACTAAACGTTTCCAAGAATCTCTGTTTTGAGTCGTTTTCCAGGCAGTGAACAGTCCAACGTTACACGGAGCCAAGTCAGATCGAATTGTTGTGGTCCAGGTAGTTCTTGGGCGACCAACTGGTCTTTTCCACGATTTTGGGGGCCTTTAATGACTTCCTGTAGGGCTCTCGCATGGTCCATGTTTGAGGCTGCTCTCGCATAGACATAGTAATAAAAAGCACGTCGCTTGACCAAAAAATTCTTGGAATATTGTCCTTTTTAGCGACCTTTTGGACTAATTTCACTCTCTGAGTGTGATAACATTGCAAATATACATAAAAAATAAGCACATACAAACTTTAAAGTTTTTTTCGTATCACTGGCCAAAAATTCGAATTCCTGGCATACCTAAATACAGTGCCCTGTGTTTCTCTGGTTGTTTTAGCTTCAGTTTATCGGAATAAGAGGAGATGAATATTCTGGTGATATCGGACTTGATAAGATTCTAGTCAGATCCGGATCATGTCCGAACTGAGGCAAGAAAAGACGCGATTTCGACATCCAAGACTTACATGTACCTCTAGTGAAAACGAAGATCTTCATCTTAAACGCGGTCTGATTTTGAATCGATATAAAAAACGGACATCAGTTAATCAATCAATCAGTCAATCAATTAATCAATCAACCTCTGAAAACAGCAAATAAAGCTTAGCCTAAGACTTATTTCAGCTGCAGAGTAAAAGGAGTATTAGCTCTTTCACTTCTGCGGCTACATGTTAATGTTATTGACATCTTAACGCGACGCGTTCTCGTGCAATATAGTCTGCGTGAATTTCTTGGGTCAACTTTGTGGTCGGCTGTGATCGATCTTTTACCTTAAAGCGAAATGTTTGTATATTAATTTTGATCTGTACCAGTTCACTAGGAAAATTGGGTGTTCTCGAGATTTTGGTCCAATGTGTAAATTCGTCGATTTAAAACAAAATTCAGTACAGTTCATATTTTACATTAATATAAAAATTAATAAAAGCATTTCGCTAAGGTCAGGTAACGCTTCTGTAAGCTTTAATTTATATCATATCGCTATCAGATTTATTTATACAATATATATACATATATATATTATATATTATATATATATATATGTATGTGTGTGTGTAAAACTATAACCTATTACATTTTAAATGTGCTGATTGAAGGATGCCTAATTACTTTCAAATGCAAGGTGTTTTTAAGAAAAAATTACTGGAGGGAGGGCGATTATAAACTTTCTTAATTCCGGATGAAAACTAATTCTGGCACTTCCCGAATTTAGTTTTTTATTTTGCCCCCATGCTACCGATAAATCAGCCATAATGGTAGCAGAATAAAATTTCGAATATCGGATGAAAAGTGCAGACAGCCGGGTATAATGGCGATGCGCAACCGCTTCTACGCCCGTGGATCGGAATAACCTATAGGGGACATTTTATGAAAAGCGGACCACTATAATTGCTGCGGGTGTCAGGAAAACAACTAGGGGGAAGCCGCGACCCCGGTATCCGGACGTTTCATCTCAGGACGTTTCATCTCAGGACGATTCAACGCGGACGATTCATATCAAAGACTATTCGTCTCAGAACGTTTCATCAGGAGGACTATTCATCTTAGAACTATTCATCTCAGGACTATTCATCTCGGATAAAGTTTAAGGGTTAGGGTTAGGGTGATGAATCGTCCTAAGATGAACAGTCCCCCTGATGAAACGTTCTGAGATGAACCGTCCTTGATATGAATCGTCCGCGTTGAATCGTCCTGAGATGAATCGTCCTAAGATGAAACGTCCTGAATTCGCGACCCCCGTAGTTTACATGTTAAAAAACACCGTGTTCAAATAACCTGAGTTCTTCCGTCCAAAGAGGAGATTTTTGAAATCTCGGCAATTAGTGTCTTAGGTCTTTGAAAATATTTTCATGTGGAAATTTTGTCCTCACATTTGCAAATGGAGCTCTACGCTAAAATACACTTTATTGCGCAGTCCGTCGATAGTAGATACAGTACACGTTAATGAAGTTCACAGGCTTACCTCTTCTGAACTGATAAGGCATTATGCTGAGGTCATTATATTATGCAGATCTTGTAATCGTTGATTTCCGTCTTTTCAGCTTTATTTGCGCGTATTTATGATATTATGTCGTCGATTAGTTTTCATGAGTCGAATTGAGAACTTATGAAAAATTGTATATTTAGCAATAATTAATATCTCATAATCTAGGAGGAGTAGCTTTAATTTATTAGGCTATACGCGTGTTTTGGTCTCTGAATGTGAGGTTTCGCTACAGTAGAAACCATACAGGTCTACAGTGGCGGTTCCAGGATTTCTTGGTGGAGGGGACGAAATGAATTCATAGGAAGTTGGTGGGAGGATGAAAAGAGAACGAAAACCCCAATAAACCTTGCCGAAAAAGGTCGACAAAAGGGACTTTTTCCCTAATTTTACTACACCTTTACCCAAAAATAGGTTTTACAAGCAAACAAATCCGGTGGGGGAATGCATCCCCACTCATTCCCCACGTGGAACCGTCACCGAAGGTCTACATTGTGTGTTAAATTTGTGAAACTGTTCAACTTACAGTCAAGGTAGAAGTGTTGGGCCTACTTATGGAACATAGGCCTAAAGAAAGTGTCTTTGTCTGGCTTTTACTTGAAACAACTACATTTAGGCGATTTTTATAATTACTATTTAGTCAAGGTTTTTGTTTTGTTTTTAGTTTTAAATATCTGTAGGCCTATAGTGAATTAATTCATGTCGTTCACTAGTGCTAGACAAGACCCTAAAGGATGTCGACAAACGTTTCAAACACGTTATTACAAACCCTAAACACCTTCACCTTACACAATTAAATAATTTAGCATCAATTATTAATGAAAAAATTGACTAAGTGATGGTCTAATTGATCATACATTTAGGCCGTACTTATTAACCGTGTGTATCAATACATATTGTATAGTATAGTATATAAAGCAGTATCCCAGTAGGCACGGCAACGTTTAGTATAAAACGTTTAACCTAAGTTGAAATAAGTTGAGATGTCGCTAAACTATGGCTAAACGTTGGTACAACGTTTAAATGATAGCGTTTAGTCTACTTTCACATCTACATATGTTGTATCAACGTTAAAATATCACGGGTTATTGAATGTATTGTGGCGAAATTGATAAAAGCTAATAGAGATAAGCCTGAGATCCAATAACAAAGTATAAATAGATAGTTTATAAGGTAATCGCTAGTTGGCGCTGATGGTATGTTTGGTAGATTAAATAAGGAATAAATTAATAATAATAATAATAATAATAATTAAAGACCTTTAGTAATAATAACTATATAATAAATAGGTAAAGGCCTAGGGAGGTTAGGTATAGAGTATCCAGTAGAGGGCGCCAGGTAGTGTTAAGTTATAGCCCGATAGATAGTTGTAGTTTAGCACACCTCCTTAAAAGTAGTATCAGAGTCCTATAAATACAGGTCCCATAGACGGTTTAACCGCTGGTATACAGAGTTTTTGACTTGGAATGCCGAGTAGGTGGAGGTACCTTCAAGGTACTTACATTTCCGCTAAACTTCGGGGGTGGGGAACTGACAAAGTCGGGAGGAATTCTGCTAGGGGGCTGCTGTTAAGTCCATGTAGTATGCCACAATTTCCGGGGTAATTTGAAATTTGCGGGGTGAGAAAAGGGGCAATTTCACCCCGGAAACGGCCTAGATTAACACTGCGCTAGGGGAGTGGCCTTCCATCGCGGAAGCGGTTCCCAAGGGGCTGCGTTGCATGAATTACGTTTAATAAATGTTTTTAACAAAACGTTTACTGAATTTCCATTTTAAACATGCACTAAACCGGCAGACTCCTTCGCCGAATATCTCAGTGAGAAGGAAGCATGGGTTTGCGAGGCTACCGAGGCGCATGACCCGCCCACGCTTAACGCACGGTTCTCACAATGCCAATTCGGTTTGTTCCAGTCTCTATCCCATGACGACGTGGCATCGGTGATTCGAGCACTGCCGGACAAGCAGTGCGCCAGCGACCCTCTACCGACATTTCTTCTCAAGGAATCATCCGACCTACTCGTACCTTTTATCACCGAGCTATTTAACCGTTCGATGTCTGCTGGAATCGTACCGACGACTTTCAAGTCCGCCTACATCATTCCCAGACTTAAGAAACCCAGCTTGGATGCCGACGACATCAGGTCGTACAGACCGATTTCCAACTTGACAGTGCTGTCGAAGCTACTTGAGCGGCTCGTCTCTAAACAACTTATTCGCTACCTGAAGTCTTCCAATCTGCTCCTGAGCTACAGTCTGCATATCGTGCTTACCATTCAACTGAAACCGCGGTGCTGAAAGTCACCTCGGATATTCTTCGAGCTCTGGACGCTGGGGACGTAGCGGTTCTGGTGCTGTTGGACCTCACCGCCGCCTTCGATACTGTGGATCATGCTACGTTGCTGCAGAAGATGGAAGTATCGTACGGGGTGGGCGGCTCTGTGCTTCAGTGGTTCTCCTCATATCTGGAGAACCGGATGCAGTACGTACGCTGTGCCGGTTCTACTACGCCGCCCACACGAGTAGTGCGTGGGGTCCCTCAGGGCTCCGTCCTGGGACCTATCCTCTTCGTACTATACGTTGCCGATATGGTGAGTATTGCCCAGCGGTTCGGGTTGCAAGCTCACCTCTACGCGGACGACACGCAAGTCTACGGGAGCTCCCCTGCGGCGATCCAGCAGCTTCAACAACGCGTCACGATGTGTTTAGCTGAGATGACCAGTTGGTTGAGGTCACATCGACTGCAGCTCAATGCTGCTAAGACGGAAGTGCTCTGGATGGCTGCTGAGAGACAGAAACACTGGATACCGTCGTCTTGCATCTACATCGATGGAACGGAAGTGCAACCGATGTCGATCGTGCGGAATTTAGGTATATATCTTGACAGTACGTTATCAATGAAGTCACATGTGGCAAATGTAGTGACAGGGTGCTTCAAAGCCCTGCGGCTGATCAGGAGTATCCGTCGATCAGTGTCTGCCAATGGTCTTAAAACACTGGTCTTTGCACTGGTGCTGTCCAAATTAGACTACGGCAATGCAACTCTCGCTGGACTACAGAAATACCTACATAATCGTCTCCAGTCCGTCCTGAACGCTGCTGCGCGAGTGATATGCCAGGCCTCATTAGGCGATCACATTACTCCGCTGCTACGCGATCTGCACTGGTTGTCTGTGCCAGAGCGGATCCATTTCAAGCTGGCAACATTGACCTTCCGTTGCCTGAATGGAGCCGGTCCAGAATACCTTGCGTCCGAACTATCACGAGTGGCTGACCATGCAAGCCGGCAAAGATTGAGATCGGCCGGATCCGCCTTATTGGTGGTCCCGAGGACGCGCCTCCGAACCGTCGGAGATCGAGCATTTCCAGCGGCCGCGGCTCGGGCATGGAACTGTCTACCGCCATCAATACGGCTCTCTACGACCTTGAATACTTTTAAAGAGAGACTTAAAACCTGGTTATATCGCACGAGTTATCTGTAACTTTGTAATGTGTTCACGCAGTTCGTTCGGACGAGTTACCACATAAATCAGTACGTTAATAATAATAATAATAATAATAATAATAATAATAATAATAATAAACGTGTAATAAATGTTCAGATACAGAAAGTTTAGGCAACGTATATTGTTAAACGTTTACTTAATTTCCATTTTAAACATGCACTAAACGTGTAATAAATGTTCAGCTACTGAATGTTTAGGCAACGTTTATCGTTAAACTTTTAGGCAACGTTTACTTTCAAAAGTTTAAGCAACGTTTATCGTTAAACGTTTACTGAATTTCCATTTTAAATACGTTTTAAACGTTTACTAAACGTAATACGATAACGTTTATTCAACGTTTAATAAACGTTGGCGTGCCTACTGTGTCTTGGCATCTTATGCATCGTCAACTTATTTATTGACATTTGATTTCGGCATAGCCTACAGGCGTACATTCCACAATTTAATAATAAGCACAGAGCCGTAGCTAGGGGCGGGGGCGGGCAAGACGCCCCGGGCGCCGACCGGTAGGGGACTCATTTTGGATGTGAAAAAAAATTATAAAATAATAAAATGAATTTTTATAGGGGTAAGTAAACTCTTTGTGATGACTAAAAAAGGTCATCAGCCCGAAAATGGAGTACGTGACTCGGAGTGTTTTATAGGGGTAAGTGAACTTTGCGACGACTAAAAAAAGGTCGTCACCGAAATTTAGGGGCCCAAATTAGAAATCTTGCCCCGGGCGCCGAAAACCCTAGCTACGGCTCTGCAGTGTTTAATCTAGACTCCTGGACTCCGGGGAAGGAACTGAAAAAGCCGGAGGGAACTGATAAAGCCGGAGGGAATTCTGCTAGAGGCCGCCGTTAGTCCATGTAGTATTCCACAATTTCCGGGGGAATTTGAAATTTCCGGGGGGAAGGGCAATTCCTCCCCCGGAAACGGCCTAGATCAAACACTGCGGCTCTGAATAAGTAACATGAGCTGTCATCAATAGGCCTATGCCAATAAATTATGTCTGCTGACAATAATAACCACCTCTTCTATTTATATTCTGTAGAAACCACGTAGGTGTACATTGTGTGTTCAATTTGTGCAACTCTTCAACTTACATTAAATAATTGTTGAATCTAGTTGAACGTCTCTCAAGTTTTTCAGTGCATCTTGTTTTGCTTTCGATATCCTTTTTTTATGATGAGCCTTTTGTAATATCGTAAAGTAAAGCAGTTCTATAATTTTAAGCATATTATTTTATTTTATGACATTTGTTTTATGTCTGCTGATACCTGTACAGGACTTCTTTGGTTATGAAATTTTTGAAATAAACATTTTCTCTGTGTAAAACTTGTCAATTACTTATGTACTGTATAAATGCAAAATTTCCAAGTAGGCCTAAGCCTACGAAGTGCCATAAGCCTAATATGTCCTGGCATACAAAAATTTTAAGTCTTTCGTGAAGATATAAATTTGACAACGTCTATGGCAAAGCCTAGTTCTTTCTTTAGGCAATCGAGCGCTGTATAAATTAAGACAAAGTCATTGTTCATTTTAAAGTCAGTTAAGATGAGGAAACGCTTGCCTATGGGCTGCGATGTTTTGAGTTTCAAAACTGACGCAATTTTGGATTTCATTTTTATCAAATAAAAAGACGCGATTGCTGTCCAAACCATTAATACACGACTTATTTTATTAACTGCATCCCTCGTAGGGAAATTGTGCCTACGAATTCTCGGTTTTAGTTAAATTGTGTAATACTGTACAACACCAATTATTGCAGCCAATGTCAGCGGTAGACTGGGGCTGCATACGGTGAATAATTGTTATTGCTGTTTCGAAAACTAAAAATCGTAATTAGGTCCGGGCTATGGTCAGGCCGAAACCGATATATAAGGTTCAGTAATTATTAGACCAACTGGCTTTAGACCTATGCTAGGTGAGGTATATTTAATTATACACAATCAGGAAGTGTGATCTATCAACGGAGTTTAATTGTTACAGGACTATTAAAGATGAAAGTCATGGTTACAGAATAATAATTATTATAGAACATTTCGTTTGTGAAAAATGAGCCTAAATTTTTATTTTATTCTTTGTTTCTGCCTTTCTATTAGACTTTATTCTACAGCAGGTAAGTATATTGTGGAGAAATCACACAATAGGTTAATAAAATGATTAATAATAATAAAAACAATTAAATCTAAGGCCCATTAACAATAAGTAAGTATATGGCGTCTATCATCATCGTCGTCGTCGTCATCATCGTCATCATCATCTTCTTCTTCAGCAATGTCGGCAACAAAATAGTAGCCATGTCTGTTATCGTTTTTTAACAAGAAAAATCTATCTGTTTGCAAAAAGTCTGATCATTATTGAAGTCACTATGTACAATGTAAGCTTATTCCAATTTCCAAATGGTCGCAGATATTGATACGTGGATAATATAGACTCTATTCTCTTAGCTTCTTCACTGTGAGCCATATAACCGTCCTGCCATCCGCTTAGCTATGGTCACTGCTGTCATGTGCAAACAATGTAGACACATAATTGCTTTGTGTTTTGGTTTGTGAAATACAGTTGCTATACAAATAATGGATATGGTGAGCAACCTGCTGGCCTACATAGATGTGTTGATGATTCCCCCCAGCTACGTCAACATTTCAAAAAGTTATTGCCAAAATAAAAAGGACTTTGATTTTTATGGCTCACAGCAGGCCTGAGGAGAGGGGTGCAGCCGGTACATTGTACCGGGGCCCATGGAGTTTTCAGAGGCCCAGATCCGGCGACGATAAGTTTTTTTGCTTGTCAAACGTTTTTCTTGCTTGTCAGGCTGTTTTTGGAGAGTTGATAAGGTTTTTTTTCTTGTCAGGTAATCGGAGATTTGATAAATTTTTCGGGCCCGCAAATTTTTTGTGTTCCGGGGCCCGGAATTTCTCTCGGCGGCCCTGGCTCGCAGTGTATGTATCTGATCGTGGCTATCAAATTGCAGCATCTTGTTAGAATCAATTTTAAATTTCAGATTTGAGCGATCAGTACATCGGATGCTATAAAGACAACGAACCAAGTAATGACCTTGGCGATGGAACTAGCATTACATCTATGACAATCTCCATCTGTATAGAATATTGTAGAGGAAAACAGAAGACCTATGCAGGAGCACAGGTTATTTGACACAAATATTTAGAAAAATCTGTTATTTCACTTGCTTCTTAATTCTACTTTAGTAACTGAGCCCATGGTTATGGTTATGGTTCTGGACAACTTCTATAGCGCCGTAGCATGGCGAAGGCCAAAGCCAAAGGCGCTGTCAACAACGCTGACAAATCAACATGGAACGGAAGATGTTGGTCTTGAGGGAAAGTCCGCTCAGATGGCACAGAAGAGGTCGCTGCCGTGTCGAAATCGGGCAGTGAGCCCTTCAGAATGTGGTCTTCCGCAAGAAGACGTTCCGTCAAAGAGTCAGCGAAAACGCAGAAAGGATGTCGAAGGACCGCATGGATGCTGAGAAAAAAATCCCCGCGTGGCGAAAATCAGGCGGCGAATCCTTGAGGGTGGTCATCTGCGAGACAGTAATCCATCACCGAACTTGACGGGAACCGACTGAAGATGGAATTCCGCGCACGAACCGGAACAGTCTTTACCCTTTATAGCCTGTAGGCTCCGTGGACGGGCTGGTGCCTTAGTAAAAATGGCGAGCCGTTCACGCCGATACGGACGACGTAAATCCGAACGTTTGGCGCAGAGAAGACGCAGAGACCATCGCCGACCGCTCCGAAAACGACAGCTAAGCGACGATCCATGCGATTAGCACAAAGAAATAAGCGCAAGACGTCGGTAAATCCGCCAAGAACGGCGACGTTCCGAAGCACGCACAGACACGTGCAAGCAGCCAAAATGGCGCTACCGGAAATCTCAAGCCCATACGTTGCATATGCGGAGATGCGCTGAATGCCATTTTGAGCATCGGAATTTGAAGATCTAAATACTTGGAATAAATGCGACGATACAAATTTCAGAAACTGATGCCCCAACGAATTTGAATAATGACGTAACTGAATAATATAATTTATCTCAATTTCGTTTCTTTAGAACTGTAACAGGTGTTACTGTGGCGACACTTATGGCAGATACGGTTTCAGTTCAGAATGTAACGTCGTCTGCAAAGGAAACTCCGGTTACTTTTGCGGTGGAGTGCTGCACAATTCCATCTATGCAGGTGAGAAAATAATTTTTCGGAAAACTCTAAATTTCAATATGACTTATGTATATTTAAGCATACATTGCATGGTATTATCATCCTGTACACAGTTTGTCTCGTTTCAACTTTCAACCGATGCTTTCAACCGATAATGGACCCAAATGAACAATTGCATATATTATGAGCTTACTGATTATAGTATTAAAATCATAAATGCAACTTCTTTATGCGTAACATCATTGCTAGATAGAAGGAATCGTGAGCCCAATTGCGTGCTCAAGTTAAATGGCATAGTGAGAAATCAGTTAGGAAGCAGTGGATACTGAATTACTGATATTGCTCAGAGCACAGCATGCACAAGTCTAACATTCGCAATTCGATTTCAGTTCACCGCATGTATATATGTATATATATATAATATTATATATATAATATTATATATATATATATATATATATATATATATATATATATATATATATATTAGGTGGGTCGAAAATTATATTTTTTGAAGTTGCGAAGCTGTGACATGTGTAGAAAGTTACTCCTGAATATACTGATTCTGAAAAGCGTTAATTTTTTCCAATCGGACAATGTTTTCCACTCCCAACTTTCACTTGAATAAGTAGCACCCTTTCATAAAAGCTAGAGATTTTATTAAATATTTAAATTTAGAATCCTTTAAAACAAGTAATTATTTTTGCAAATCGTACTTATTTTACTTATATTTCCATGACTAAAATGTACTGTCACGTGTCGAGTAAACTCAGCGGTGCAGCCATTTTAGGGACTGGGGTTTGTTCCTTCCAACACACCACATGTGGCTACAACTATGAGAGAACTAAGAAAACTTTTTAAAAGTAGGGGACAGGAAATTTTCTAAATTTTCTATTGAGAAGCTGAAAAAAGCATAACAAATAGTCATAATTAAAAGGCATATATATATTTAGAATGCCTGCAAAGCAGAATGTTACTTTTCTTCAGTCATTGATTTACACGAGTCACATGAAATGATTTACATGAGTCACAAGAAATGATCTATACGAGTCACAGGAAATGATTTATACGAGTCACATGAAATCGGCTTTGCTATCAATTCTATAGGCAATTCCACTTGTGACACTTTGCATTGTAATATCATGTCACATTATAGATTAACCAATTATCGGGATCCTAGGATTCCTTAGGTTAATATTGTTTTGTTTCCGTAGGCACATGGTAATGTTTAATTTGTTTAGTTATTTGTGAACAAAGCAATGTCTTTTTCATTTTTAATTAAGTACTTTTTTGTAATCCAATCGATGATTACTGCCTGCTTTACTTTGGAAATAAAATTCAACTTAAAAAAGAAGAAAGATGTGAAAAAATGTCTCGCTTTGTGGCCGGAAACTTTTGAACTGGCTGCAGTTATATCTTTGATTGCTCTTTATACAGCTTTTGCATGGCACGGTATATGAGGCAGTATACTTGGTTTGTCAGAAGTAGGCCTAAGCTGCTCATAAGCAGGATATCTGGACTTGAATCACGACCTTCTTGTACTGCTAAGCATGCCTTTAGGAAATACAGCTGATCCCAATATCGGTCAGTTTTCTAATATTTTCATCAACATTCAAAACCTTTCCTGAAATGGGTAAGAAGTTAGCTATAGTCAAGTTTTTTGGATAATAGTCAAGAACAGATGCAATTGCACGTGAAGACGACGTAAAGGCCAATAATCAAGCGGGCAGATTCGTGAATAATTAAGGTCTACGATTAAATGTAACTTTTAGAGAACATGATGATGCTTTGTATTTAATTAGTCCATATTAAGAGTCTAATAGCGCTGTTCTGTCTGTTGTAGTCTGTCCAATTAAGTTGTATGGACCATCGTGTGATAAGGAATGCCACTGTAAAAACAGAATACCCTGTGATATAAAGAATGGTTCCTGTCCCAATGGATGTGCAGATGGATGGACTGGAAAAGACTGCAATACGACAACAGGTTCTTATTAATTTAATCTTAGATGGTATAGCTCAAAAATTGTATAGCTATTGTAGCTATACTCAATCACATAAAGTAAGGTTACACCTAAGCAGTTCTGAATTTTCCAGAAAAATTATAAAACCCTGCGTATCAAAAGCCATATCTATAAAGAAATAATTATGATCACAATCATGTTCGCTATTGTCGATAATCACAGTCAAAACAACTCAGAGATTGACTATTGCCTGGCTGATCATGTGCCTTCCCCATAGCTATTTTACGAAAGGCTGAGCGCCTAAGAATAAGCAGCTACTGTTGTGCTGCTTTCCAAGGCGCTATAGAAATCCACGATATTTTACTTACTTACTTACTTAAGGCAGATTAATTTTCAATTTCTTCAGTTGCGTGACGTTCCCAGCAGGCGTCTGTTTTCTGCAAATAAACAGAAGGTTATATGAATATTTATGAACCGCGTGACGCTCTTAATGTGAATATTTCTAAAGCAAAGACAACTTTATGGGTTAGGGTTAGACTTAGGGTTAGAGTTAGGGTTAGGGTCAGGGTTAAGGTTAGTTAACCCTAATCATAACCCTAACCCCCTAACCCTAAACTCTATGCATAACCTTCTGTTTGTTTGCAGAAAAAAAGACGCTCCAAGCAGTAGAAACCATAGATGTAAAAAACGTTTTTTATGTTTTTTATTATTTTCTTAAAAACATGTTTTTTAATGTTTTTTATTTTTTATGTTTTTTTATCTTATTTCCTGCATATCAATTTCCTAGTCCTGAGCATCCTGAAATTTTGTTGTCAAATCATTCTGAATGGAAGCCGCCTCAAGCAACGCCAGTCAGTTTAAATGGGCTAAGAACAGACATTAGGCAACGCGGCAACGGTGCACCAGCTGCAGACCCGCCGAGAGAAATTCCGGGCCCCTTTGCAGACGGGCCGACGGGCCCCTGACAGGTCTTAAAAATTGCTGACGACCTTTTTTTCCTCGTCGCCGATTTCACCGGTACGATGTTTTATATTGCAACTTTCAAAAACTATCGATGACCTTATTTGCTTGTTGCTCTTTTTCACTATGTTCATGATGTCCTCGGCGTCCGGGCCCCCTTGTACTCGCCGGGCCCCTGTGCACAACATCCCAGTAGGCACACCGCACACCAACGTTTATTAAACGTTGAATAAATGTTAGCGTATAACGTTTAGTAAACGTTTAAAACGTATTTAGAATGGAAATTTAGTAAACGTTTAACGATAAACGTTGCCTAAACGTTTGACATTAAACGTTGCCTAAAAGTTTAAGAATAAATGTTGCCTAAACATTCAGTAGCTGAATGTTTATTAAACGCAATTCTTGCAACGTTCATAAAACGTTTAGTGCATGTCTAACATCATTGAAGACGACGATAAATAACTTTTCTAAAGCGCTTTTACCATCCAGCTTAATTAAATTTGTGTAAAGCGCCCTTGACTTTGATCTATGTCATGCATACGGCGCTGTACAAATTGTCTATTATAGTAGTAGTAGTAGTAGTAGTAGTAGTAGTAGTAGTAGTAGTAGTAGTAGTAGTAGTAGTAGTAGTAGTAGTAATAATAATAATAATAATAATAATAATAATAATAATAATAATAATAATAATAATAATAATAATAATAATAATAATAATAATAATAATAATAATAATATGGCCAAAGAGGGTTTTAGAACCAAAATCGCGTCCGAAAATTATAAATGCATAGAGACTTATAAATAATCATCTTTTGTTTTCGGCAGCCAAGGGTTGGTTTTAACCCTCTAACCCCCTTAGCTACGCCACTGCATGGATTGATACATTGGAGTATTGCAACGTATGCGATAACACTGTATTATTTTCATTATTTAATTAGCATTTAAACAGCAAGTCATAAAGCTTAACTTAGTTTTTGGACCAGGTTTTGAATAAGCATATGCTTCTTTTTTATAGATAATGGTCATGATTCGAATATCCCATTAATCGTTGCACTTGGCGGCGAGCTTCTTATTATCATCGTCATAGCTATAATTTGCTACAAACGACAAAAAGACGGTTAGTCTTTCCACCACCAATGATTTTAAATGGAGCAGCCTATCTTTTAATCTTAAATAATAATTCTCTTTGTTCGGTAAGGTAAGTGTGTCACGCTACACGGCAGATGTTGGAAGACGTCGTTGCCGTTGACAACCAAACTGTATAATCGACGGAGCGTTTGACAGCTTGACGAATCGTCCTGATTGCCTGCACGTTGTACGACACCACTGGGGAGCGCAGTACCCCGTGTTACGCCGTAGACCCTACTGGGGACGCAATCCCCCCGCGTGGGGCCGTAGCCTGTAGACCCTACTGTATTTCCAGGACACACTCTTTATTGGAATTTATGTCTGCTAGTGCTTCCTCCTCCGTTCCACAAAATAGTTTAATAGGGTTTACTATGCTGGTTGTATTTTTCTTTGTGAACACCGATCCGCAGTAATCAATCAGTATTTTTGCTGTTTCCAAATCTTCCATCACTGTTTCTCCAGAATTATCTATTAGTGATCCAGCTTTTTCTTTTCGCTTCATCTTACATAATCATGAAAACTCTTACTCTATGCTTGATATTTTTCGCTAACTAAAACTCTTACTGTTCTGATTGATATTTTTAGCTAACTTGTCTTCAAATTCTGCATATAGCCATTATATTTGCTGCTGCAGACTTGTTCCTCTTTTGCACGTAACTAGACTGCAACTGCTTCAGTTCCTCTTGTTCAAAGCTTTAATTGCTTTGCATCTGTAGTAGGTGCTTCCTCAGTTTCTTTCATGCTTTGTCTTTGGTCCGTCTCTTCCTCTGTACCTCTATAATAACCCATGGAAGGTTTTTGTTAATTGTCCTCTGTTTTGGTATTGTTGAATCTAGGCCTATAGCCATTGGCATGCAGTTTTTTAAAATATTATCCAGCTCTTCTGCATGTTTACCCTTTATCACGTCTTTCATGTTCATGTCTACAATCATCTTCCTGGCCAGATCGTAGTTTCCTTTGAAATAATTCTTCTTTAATTGGTTGAGTGTGCTCTCAAAGTCTTCTGGTAATATTTGCTCAAATGTCAATGTCTGATGGTCACTTATGCCTAAGTTTTGTCCTACCTTCATATTCTTTACTAACTGATCGTCTCAAGCAATTATTAGGTCCAGTGTGTGCTGCATCCGCATGTTGGTTCAGTGACATGTTGCGTAAAGAAATTGTCATCCATGCACTTAAGAAATCTTCTGCCCTGGATCCTGTCTGCTTCCATTCTTTCCCAGTTAATATGGTGGTAGAAGTCACCCATTATTAATGCATTCTTCTTAGCTACTGTATCTAAAAGCATATTGCAATGTCTATTTCTTTCTTCGCATCTGGAACCAGATAGCATACACCTATATATTTTTCTTTTTGCATCTGAATTTATACCACATATTTTCCTAAAATTCTCGTCTTGAATATCTCTTCTTTCCGCTGCATTCAGTTCCTCTTTGAAATACGGTATTACTCTACCCGCTCCAAGACCACTTGCTAATTCCTTTAAGAGTCAGAAGTCTTAGAGAATAGCTTAGCAAATTCCAAAAGACCTCAAGTAATAACTATTTAATATTTAACTTTTAATGCAATGCAAACTTAAAGTGCCTACATGCTTCGACCTACTTTATTCTTAGTAAAATCATTTTTTATATTTAAAACACTGTTGCGGAAGTGTACAAGAGGAACGAGGAAGCTAACGCACCTCAACAAACCTCACAGTCACCCAACGAAAGAGAGTCTGTGTACACTGATCTCAATCTGTCAAATAACGCTAATGTCACCGAGAGAGAGCCTGTGTACACTGATCTCATTCAGTCAAATAACGCTCAGGTCACCGATGCTCTTAACGACAACTCTTCGACGGAGAGCTACGACTACATCACTTAAATGCGCTAAGGTTTGATCTGATACTTTCATCATGCCTTCATGGCTTCATTCATTTGAGTGGCGATTCATGTGAATAAATCGGGTACAAGAAAGTCCTGTACATGGTCGTCCACGTGTTGGGACAAGAGAGGCCACTTGCCCCTCCACAAAAGTACCCAATCGCTTTTTAAAACTAATTATATTTCGGCTTGCAAACATTATTTTGACACTAAACTAAATTAATTAACTCAATTAACGTGCAACAGTACCTGGTTTCGTTTGAGAATCTCATACTAGCAATCTTTTAAAATTGTCAAATTTTTCATTCATTTGAAAATCTTGCTAAAATATTAACAATGACCATTGTGTTTTGCCCCGCCCCTTAAAAAAATTCACATTGGCTCCCATGGTCCTGTGCAAATCCAATCTTGATTAGAGGAGTTGTTCGGTTGAAACTTCTAAGCAGATCTCTAATTGACTAAAAACAGAAGAGAAGCAACGATCGTTTAAATATTACGATGAACAATAACGCAATAAGAACTGATTAAAGCAAAACAATCAGAAATATTCGCTTCTGTTGTTTTCTATCGTAAGATATAACCATGGCCGATGGATAAAGATGAACTCATTTCAAAAACCACAAACCCAGGAGAAAATATTTAATTATCTTTATTTCTAAACCTTACGTTTTGAAATAATAATAATAATAATAATAATAATAATAATAATAATAATAATAATAATAATAATAATAATGATAATAATAATAATAATAATAATAATAATAGTAATAATAATAATAATAATAATAATAATACCAATAACAATAATAATGTGATTTAAAGTGGCTTAGAGGCTAAGTAAGCCTGTGTGAAAACCACTGAAGTACTGTAACTCTCCGCATTCAATAACCTAGTTTTCCGAGATAGCCTTTGAATTCGTTTACTTACTGTTCGACTGTCACTCCCACCTCGTCCAAACTGTTCCATTTGTCCACAACCCTTGTACTAAAAACTGTTTTTCTTGGACCCACACTCTGCATAAGCAATATGCATTTGTGGCCTCTTGTGCTGCTATAGTGTGCCAATGTAAAGAATCGATCATATGGCACATCTACCTTCCCAGTCATTATTTTGTATGTTTCTATCAATTCCCCCCTCTCTCTCTCTTATTCTTTCTAATGTTGTCAGTCCATAATAGTGGCCTTTTTGTAGCTTAAATTATAGAATCAATTGACCATCTTCGTTGCTCGTCTTTGCACTTTTTTCTAAAAGCTCTATATCTTTTTTCAAGAATGGATTCCATACCTGAACACAGTATTCTAGATGATGCTTTACTACTGTCTTTTATAATTTTTCGATTATCTCTTTGTCTCGACTCACTATTGTCCTTTTCATCATTCCCAACATTGGTTTCCCTTTTTTGCTGCCTCCATGCATGTTGAGACGGATTCATACTTCTTTGGATGATTACCCTAAGTCTCTTTCTTTTTCAGTTGTGGTTAGGACCTTTCCCCTGAAGAATATTCATTACCATTATTATTTTGTATACTTCTTTTGTAAGACGTTTTTCAGAACCTGTAAATAGTAAATATTTAATAAAATAATCATTTTGTAAGACTTTTTCCTTTCCAAAACCTGTAAATCACAGGGTGAGAAATTTTGGAGCGACAATGAAATTCTGCTTTTCAAAGAAGTTGAATATTGATATTCTGAAATTATGTAAATCTTCTTCAACACTTAAACTTTAAGAATTTTAGCTGACTAATACCTTTTGCTATTTTATATTTCTGAACAGTGTCTACGAGACGTACTTCAACGTCGATTAACCGTCTGAACCCTACAGTTCGAAAAATTATGCAGCAAATATTTCATTTATTCGGAGGAATTGCAAAGACAAAAACAACTTTCTTTTAAATAAACGAGTCTCTGTCTTATTTGATTGTTCCTCCTGAAGTCAGATCAGCATGGAGCATTTATTCAATCTGTAATTCATATTAAATATCAGAAAAATAGGGAAATGGAAGACTATTTTAAAAAGAGCTAGACAAGGACGCGGCCTCTCTTCGGAATTTTTGTTTTTTCGATCTCTACGTAGAAAAAATAATGGAAAACATCATAGACATGAACGATGTCTCAGTCGGAGGAAGAAACAACAAATAACATAAGATTTGTTGAAGATACGGCACTAATAACCGATAGCAAAGATAAATTTCAAAGCCAGCTTGACAAAGTGGCAGAAGAGGTGGAAAAATTAGGATTCTAAATCTTCTAATCACAAAAGTCAATGGCAATTTCCAAAATGAAAGCAACCCCTATCTGCAAAGAAGGCCTATACGTTCATCAACACGAAATTCAACAGGTGCAGCAGTTCATATAGAAGCATAAACCACTAGCGATGGAAGAAGCGACGAAACAATCAGAAAAAGAATTGGCTAAGTTGAATGAAGAATGAAGGGGCGCCAAAATGGGCAAAGCGGCGACCCTTTTTGGCTTCTTACAGTTTTCGTCAGGCTGAGGGGGCGCCGTCAGTATGTTTTGTCCCCATGGGCGCCGGACACCCTAGTTTCACTACTGCTTTAATTACCGAACTTTGTTTATACGATCAATCAGTCAAATTCTATACCAGCCGAGCACTGATATCTCGATGACAGGTACTGATCGGAAGCCGCTGTGGTAGGGGAAGACTGGCCGCATTAGGCTTAATTGTGTAGTTTCGCTTTGTCTAGCGACACCGCTTGAATGTCAAGGAACGGTAGCAAACATCTTTTCACATGTGGCTGAAATCTATATATTTATAATATTAAGATTCTTGCTCTGTTTGTCCAGTTTGTCTGTTACCTTCAAGCGTTCTGATTGGTCACCAATCGACGTTGCGAAGTCGAATGCGTAACCTCTATCCTGGGCTGTGCACGAACTGTTGCCATTGACAACCATTGTCTATTGTTTAATCAAAACTGTGTAACAATCGAATTGCGTAACCTCTGTCCTGGGCTGTGCACGAGGCTGTTGCCATTGACAACCATTGTCTATTATTTTCTAATCAACGGAGCGTTCGAAGCGTCTTAATTGCAGCTCAAACCCCCGTTCCCTTTCCTTCTCCCCATCCCTCTCTCAAACAAACCTCCTCCCCTCCCCCACCCCCTTCCTCTCCCCACCCTCTTTCCACCCCCTCCTCTCCCAACCCCTTCCTCCCCTCCCAACCCCCAAACCCTCTCCCTCCCCTCCCAACCCCCCAAACCCTCTCACATACCCCCCTTCCCCTCCTGAAATCTACCGCAATCTGACGCAAATGTGCAACGTCATGCCCTATAGATTAGCATTTTGAGATTTTTGCATAGCTACGGAAATCTACCGCAATCTGACGCAAATGTGCAACGTCATGCCCTATAGATTAGCATTTTGAGATTTTTGCATAGCTACGGAAATCTACCGCAATCTGACGCAAATGTGCAACGTCATGCCCTATAGATTAGCATTTTGAGATTTTTGCATAGCTACGGAAATCTACCGCAATCTGACGCAAATGTGCAACGTCATGCCCTATAGATTAGCATTTTGAGATTTTTGCTTAGCTACGGAAATCTACCGCAATCTGATGCAAATGTGCAACGTCATGCCCTATAGATTAGCATTTTGAGATTTTTGCATAGCTACGGAAATCTACCGCAATCTGACGCAAATGTGCAACGTCATGCCCTATAGATTAGCATTTTTAGATTTTTGCTTAGCTACGGAAATCTACCGCAATCTGACACAAATGTGCAACGTCATGCCCTATAGATTAGCATTTTGAGATTTTTGCATAGCTACGGAAATCTACCGCAATCTGACGCAAATGTGCAACGTCATGCCCTATAGATTAGCATTTTGAGATTTTTGCTTAGCTACGGAAATCTACCGCAATCTGACGCAAATGTGCAACGTCATGCCCTATAGATTAGCATTTTGAGATTTTTGCTTAGCTACGGAAATCTACCGCAATCTGACGCAAATGTGCAACGTCATGCCCTACACTGTATAGATTAGCATTTTGAGATTTTTGCATATCTACGGTAATCTACCGCAATCTGACGCAAATGTGCAACGTCATGCCCTATAGATTAGCATTTTGAGATTTTTGCATAGCTACGGAAATCTACAGCAATCTGACACAAATGTGCAACGTCAAGCCCTATAGATTAGCATTATGAGTTTCAAATGTTCCGTTTAGTACTTTAAACTTTAAAGGTCCCATTTATAATTCCTTACGTTTCCATCGATTCCTGAAATTTTTATCCCCGGGTTTCTTGCAAAGGAATTAATTATTCATCGATTATTAGTTAAATTAAATGCATGTTTGTGCAACGCCGAATGGTGAATAGGAGCTTCGTATAGCACCTATATCTCAGCGGTTATAAACGTTAGAAAGACGCGGTTACGCATCGATTAAGGCTAATTTTATAGAGCACATTTAGGCCCGATTTGTGTAAGCAGTTTATGTTTAATTTGTTTGTTGGAATATTCGTTGCCTCGAACGAAGCGAGCCTGCACTGCGAGCGAAGAGAGAAGCGAGTGCGAGCGAATCGAGCATTTTTTTGTATAATATTAAGATCCTTGCTCTGTATGTCTGTTACCTTCAAGCGTTCTGATTGGTTGGCTGTGTGAGCGTTCTGATTGGTTGGCTGTGTGACGTTCTCATTTGTTACCTTCAAGCGTTCTGATTGGTTAGCTGGGTGAGCGTTCTGATTGGTCGTTCTGGAATCTTAGGCTTCACGAAGCGAAATGCGACGCGAAGCGAACGGCGACGCGAAGCGAACGGCTTCGCGAAGCGAACGGCCACGCGAAGCGAACGGCCACGCGAAGCGTTTGACGAAGCGTACGTTGCAGCGTCAGAGCTTGGCTACGTGGCGTATGTACGTCATTGAAACGTTGTTCAGCAGCATGAATTCAATGATTGGGTTTTAGTATTATCCTGCACTGCGAGCGAAGCGAGCGCGAGCGAAGCGAGCATCTTTCTAGTACAGTATAGATAGATCATATTTTAGATTTTTTTGTTTATATAGGTCTTAATATTTGAGAATAAAAGGGATATTTAGATGGTACAACAGCACTACAAAAATGTAGTAAAAGTGTTGACGAACCAAACAAATTGTCGAGTCAATTTTTGCGCTCCCCCTGTTCTGCACCCAGGGACATAGCTCCACCAGCCACCTCTGCTCGCAACTGGTGACCAATACTGCTATATGACTGCGAGACTTAGACAGCGTCCATAATCATAGAAGGAGAACTTGCGTCAACTGAGATGTGGTTTCTTAGAAGGATGATGAGATTCGGCTGGAAGACATGTTGAAAACGAGAACCCGAAAAAGCCTAATGGCAACAATGGTAACAAGACAAGTGGAAATTTTTTGGTCATGTAATGTGGAAAGATGGAATAGAGAAACTGGTTACAACAGGAATGATTGAGGCGGAAAGGGATAGAGGAAGACAACGGAGAAAATTTCTGGACAGTTTATGCTATGTAAAGGGAGGAAACTACGAAACAACTGATATCATCCATGCAACAGAAGACGGAAATGGTGGTCCACGATTGCCGACGCAGTCACCCTACAGGGCATCTAGAAGAATAAAAGAAGAAGAAGAAGAAAAAAAAAGAAGAAGAAGAAGAAGAAGAAGAAGAAGAAGAAGAAGAAGAAGGAGGAGGAGAAAGAGAAGAAGAAGGAGAAGAAGAAGGAGGAGGAGGAGAAGAAGAAGAAGAAGGAGAAGAAGAAGAAGAAGAAGAAGAAGAAGAAGAAGAAGAAGGAAGAGGAGGAGAAGAAGAAGAAGAAGAAGAAGAGAGAGGAGGAGGAGGAGAAGAAGAAGAAGAAGAAGAAGAAGCGAGAGAGAAGAAGAGAAGAAGAAGAATTCATCTTCTGCAAAGTATCCAGAGACTAAGGCGCCGTAAAGGAAGCGTCACTTGAAATGTTACTTACAACGATACGCCTTTTCCTTACACCGCTTTGTCAGTTGTAACGGTCTCCGGTAAAAATTCCTCAAATATATTCGTCAAATTTAATTACTCAAAATTTCACGTGTAGGCCCCTACTTGAAATCAACGCTTTCCACATGAAAACTGCTGCCATATTAACAACATGGCGACTTCCAAATCGCAGAGATAGAAAGTTTCTTGAATGCTTCGATATTTTACCTAGAGGACATTACGAATTCTAGCACAAGCAGAAGTTGAAAGACCCTAAAATGTTCAAAGTGAACTTAAAACATCTGGCATTCTAATGAGTGCCTCACTATGTTTTTATGAGACCTTGGCTGCATTACAATCGAGCATAAAATAAAATTATCTAGACAATTATTGAATTTCAAATAATTTTTTTGCAGAGTAGATGAACCTCTGATGGCGTTCTGAGGACATCTGTCCTATCTGCCATGTCCTAGATACGCCACTGAATACCTTGAAAAGCATTACAGTAGATGTTTGTAAAGTAAAGTTTTCCCATGCTTCGAATCGAACGTTGGGGTCCTTGTCTTTTAGACAAACAGCGACGCGGGTGGCATACACCATTAACCTAGAGTAGGTTGCCAGCCAAACAGCATAGGTTGGCGCTTTACTTCGCAGCAAACGCTGCTCCTCAATTTGATGTTACAATCGCCCTCTAGCGATTAAAGCTAATTCGACCTTAGGAGCTCCTATATGGGAGTTGAACCCGTTCCATCAGCGTGCCTGCCCGGCGTGTAACCACTTCTGCCATCCTCCCGCCCCAGAAGACGCCTGGAATACCTAAAACATGATTAACTCAACAGACATTATACAGTATATATCCATAAAACACATCAAAATGTAGAATACAGTGTGGATCCTGGTGATGACTTATCGATTGAATTTGAATTTTCAGTCTTCCTCTCTTGGTTCGACAGTGATGCATCTGCAGCCAGTGTTAGCGGTAGACTCGGGCTGCGTACGGTGCATTTTTATTGCTAGGTTCGATAATAAAAAGTCGCATTCAGCTCCGGGGCGAAGGTCAGGCCGTGCCTGACAGTTCAATTAGGCCAACTGGCATGAGGTCTATGCTAGTGGAGGTTTATTTAACCCAATGAGGAAGTGTGTATTAGAGAGGAGTTTCATTATTACAGGACTATTAGAGATGAGAATCATTGTCACAAACATTTATGGAATAATTCGCTTGTGAAAAATGAACTTACAGTTTTTATTTATTCTTTGTTTCTGCTTCTTTATCAAACTTCATTCTACAGCAGGTAAGCTTATGACATCTATCATCATCGTCGTCGTCATCATCGTCGTCACTATCATCAATGTCGCCATCAACATATCAGCCATGTCCGTTATCGTTTTTTAACAAGAACAAAATCTATCTGTTTGCAAAAAGTCTGGTCATCATAGAAGTCACTCTGGTGTGTAAGTTTATTCCAATTGTCAAATGGTCGCAAATATTTATTCATGTATATGGGCTCTCTTCCTTCAGTTTTTACACTGTGAGACATAAAAAACCTTTCTGATTTCCGCTTAACTATGGTCGCTGCTGCCAATTGCATGCAATGTAAGCGGATAATTTCAATACCTCGTGTTTTGCTTTGTTAATACTGTACAGTTGCTACAAATAATGGCGAGTAACCTGTACACAACAATGTTGGAGTTTCCCTCAGCTCTATATTTCTACCGAGTTTGATCAAGTTTGGTCACAATTTGAAAAAGTTATTTTCAAAATAAAAATGACTTTGATTTTTATGGCTCACAGTGTATTATATGATCGTGACTGTTCTTCGCTATCTAATTGCTTCATCTTGGTTAGAATCAATTTTAAATTTCAGATTTGAGGGATCGATATATTGGCTGTTATAAAGACGACAAAGCAAGTAATGACCTTGGCGATGGAACTAGCATTACATCTATGACAATCTCCAGCTGCATAGAATATTGCAGAGGAAAAAGCAAGACATATGCGGGGACACGGGTTATTTGACACAAATATTTAGAAAAATCCGTTCTTTCATTTGCTTCTAAAGCCTACTTAGGCATCTAGACCCATTGCATATGCAGAGATGCGCCGAATGTCATTATAAGCATAGAAATGTGCCAGTTTGAATACTTGAAATAAATGCTAGGATATAAATTTCAGAAAAAAATACCCCAAAGAATAATTACCTACTGAATAATATAATTTATTTGAGTTTCGTTTCTTTAGAACGGTAGCAGGTGTTACTGTGGCGACACTTATGGCAGATACGGTTTCAGTTCACAATGTAACGTTACTTGCAACGGAGATTCCAGTTACTTTTGCGGTGGAGCGTTGCATAATTCCATCTATGCTGGTGAGAAAATAATTTTTCGGAAAATCCTTAATTTATATCACATAACCTTATTATATATAATCATGCAGTGTATAGTATTATCATTGTGCACACAGTTGACCCCATTTCGACTTTCAAGTCACGGATTTCAGGTTGAACAAAAATTCATGCTTTCTTTTTAGCATCATTTTTCGTTGCCCCAAACTTCTCCATAAGATGCTAAAACGCATTGCTATTTGTATTCATTGCCACTGCAGGATTTCGCATAAGGTCCAACTTAATATGAAGTGGTGGTAGATAGACTGTAAATAGATCAACCATTGTTTCATGTTGCACACTGTGCCGGACATCACTCTGCTCAGTCTGCTGCAGTCTGGGAGGCCAGGGTTCGAGTTCGTAATGATGGTTAACATCAAGATTATTCCACGAACTCACAGGGACTGCACATATTATGTGTATAGTCCAAGAAGAAAGGCTACCACTTTCAGGTCTCCATCGATGTTCCAGCTATGTGCCGAGTAGTTGATCATTTTCAAAATTAGCTGATTGATTTCTATGTCTCTTTGAGCTGTCAGGCATAAACAAAAGGAACAAAAGGTTTGCGCAACACCACAACCTTTAAACTTTGTTTTCTGGACTCTATGATTAGTTTCAGCTGATTGGGCAGGTATTTGCAATGGTTCATTCGGCCATTCACATCAGTGGAAAAACACGCGCCATTTTCCAATGCACAGTGCTCAGCTAGCTAACGCTTTGTGGCGGTGACGAAAATGTGAAGTTGTGAGATACATGGTCGTAACAGATTTTATTCCTGTAATCTAGAAGCTAACAGTTTTGACTTATCTTTTGACAAAGAGGGATCCCGTACTAGGTAATCGAAAGGGCTGTCCATTAATTACGTCAACAATTTAAAGGGGGCTTGAAAAAGTTTGACAGTTGTTGACAGGGGGGTCAAGAGAAGTTGACGTCAACAATTTCACTTTTTACAAATAATCAAAATATAGGAAATTTCATGGAATACTACTTATTACAATGGAAAAAAACATGGGGAAAAGGTCATCATCATCACATTTTGACACTCGATGAGAAAAAATGGGAAAAATGGTCATCACCGCAAAATAATACATATAATAAAATAATAATAAATAGTATTTTTGATGCTAGACCCATTTACGTAATCACGTGACCAGATTCGTGACTTATTAAGACCTACAATAATATTGAAAAAAACGTTTGGAGCTAATCCATAACATGATGCTTTGTATTTAATTAGTCCTTAATTATAGCGCTGTTCTGTCTGTTGTAGTCTGTCCAATTAGTTTATACGGACTATCGTGTGATAAGGAATGCCACTGTAAAAACAGAATGCCCTGTGATATAAAGACTGGTTCCTGTCCTAATGGATGTGCAGATGGATGGACTGGAAAAGACTGCAATACGACAACAGGTTCTTATTAATTTAATCTTAAATGGTATAGCTCAAAATTGTGTAGCTATTGTATTTACAGTATTCTCAATCGCTGAAAGTAAGGTTACACCTAAGCAGTTCCTAATTTTCCGTAGAAATATAGGTCCATGTGTATCAATTCTATCTATGTGAACATGTAAGAAGGCTGAACCTGGAGGAACTAAAGGAAGAGAGGTCTACGAAACAGCAATTCAAAAATGAATTTACAATCCTATAATCTGTAGAAGAGGCAAGATCCCCGAATGAACTCCAATCAGAAGTTAAATGGGTAACACGGAACATAGCCAATGGAAAACGCTCAGGTCCTGACGAAGTACCAGTCGAATTGTTCAAGAAGGCGGAGAAACAGCACTGCACAGAATGCACAATGTATAGTACTCGGTGACCGGGCAATTCGGAGCGGACAATTCGGAGAAGGACAATTCGGAGCAAAGTTTCACTGAGTTTAAACAAATGCTAATATCGCCCAGACGGAAGAATTTATTATAACTAATGCCACGAAAGTTGTATAAAGTTGTAAAACTGTTTCACAACATGACTGTTTAAAAATATGTCGATAAAGTTATACAACCTGTTTATAAAGGATTATAAGATGGATAGAGCACTGCGAAGAATTATATGATAACGCAGATACGAATACATCAGCTAAAGAGAAACTGAGTTTAAGTACAAACCAGTCAATCGCAGGCTGGACAGAAAGGGGCTGTAAGTTAATTGACAGCACGCCCTCCGCGCAGAACTTTAAAAAAGGGAAGCTTCTGCTGCGCTATCTTCTTCTTCTTTCTTTCCTTCCGTCTTTTCCTATTGGGTTGGACGATGGGTCTGAATGAGTTCCTTCGACTTCTGTCTGTCTATTGCTGCTCTGGTCAAGTGGATGAAGTTCATTTGCATTTCTTCTGCATTCTTTTTTAAGTTTTCTATCCATGTTTTTCTTGGTCTTCCTTTTCTCCTTTTCCCTTCAACATAGTTGTTTATAGTGCTTTCTTTAATATTCTTTCTTCCTTCATTCTTTCAGCATGACCAAGCCATTTCAGTCTTCGCTTCTGTATTGATTTCAGAGGCGTCATTTGGGGGGCTGGGGGGCCATGGCCCCCACAAGGAAATGAAAATATTAATTTATAATGTATTGATGTGCAACAAAACACAAAAACAGGGACGTCATTTGCGTTTGGGGGGGCAAAAAAAGGTCAGCAGCCCCTAACTAAAGCCCTAAAGGAGTGCTTGATGTCGAGTGACCTGAAGACCTGAAGTAACTAATCGTAAAAAGGGCTGACAAGCAAAAAAAAGTCGTCAACTTTTTTGGAAACTCGTCAAGTCGAAAAATTGAAAATTGAACAAAATTTAAAAACTTAGAAAAATGTAAAAGAAAAATAAAATTTTTAAAAAAATTTCTCGCCCCCCTCCAAGAAAAGTGTGAAATGACGCCACTGATTGATTTGAGTATCGTTTCTTTTTGCTCTGTCTTTTCTCTGATCATTTCATGTCTTATTCTTTGTCTTCTGCTGACTCCTGCTATCCCTCCCTTAACAGTGTATTTAACTGTAACTCAATGTAAAATGGACGGATATATCCGGGATCCCCAGTTAAGGGGACTTAACCAGTTCATTTCTGCAGTCATTAATCTTCTTTCGTCTTTCTTCTTTATCGTCCAGCATTCTGATTCATATAATAGTATTGGGTTGATCAGTGCATTATAGGCTACAGCTTTAGTTTTGTTTTCAGTGATATTTGTTTGTCTTTCCATATATTCTGAAGCTTTCCAAATGCTGCACTTGTTAGTCCAATTCTCCTTATTATGTCTTCTTAGCTTAGTCCATCTTCTTTCAGTACTGATCATAGGTATAAGTTCGATGAATAATGAAGTTAATTCAATAAATTGATGTTATGGCTACATCCTCTTAAGCAGTGTTGTGCGTTACTGCGTAACTGTAACGCGTTACTGTAATTAATAACTTTTTAGAAGTAGTTAATCACTGTAACTAATTACTTTTTGGAAAAGTAACGCGTTACAGTAACGGATTACTTTCAAGGGGTAACGGTAACGCAAAGTAACGCTAATAAAAGCGCTACTCCGACACCGACAGACAACGCACGCAGACACCATATACAATTTTACATAGTCATTTTACAAATTATAGCTAGATTTGATATTAATTACAGCCACTTTGGCACTTGGCCAAGATTGGCCAGTCTAGCTATTTTTATAAGCTATACTATGTCTATGATGGTCATGCTCAGAATCATAGAGATCATTCATAGAATAACAATGGCTGCCTGGACTAACATGGACTTGTCCTCGTCCTTGGAGGGTCGGTCCTCGTCCTTGTCCTCGTCCTTGGGGTCAGTCCTTGTTAAAATCATTGGTATATGGCGTATAAATTTTATTGAAATCACTACACACGCGGCCGAGATATTAAATGGTCCACTTTTTACTTTTACACCCTGTAGACTCCTGTGAAACGATCAGTCTATATAAATAACAGAACAGTGACTGAATATTGAGTAAATCTAAATATTTTCTGTTATGAATGTACTTTGGTATTTTTAAAAATCCATTTTCATGTAAGATTAAGTTGGTACAGTACAATGTTTTTTCCATCCATTATAGATACAATGTAGCCATCAGCCATAACTGTGTAACTGTGCTGAGTTTATTGGAAGTAATCATTAAAAGTAGTTAATTACTTTGACGAAGTAGTAGTATTCAGTAATAGATTACTTTTGTGATGTGAGTAATTAATTACTGTAATAGATTACTTATGATGCAAAATAATCAGTAATCAGTAGCCTAATTAACTACTTTTGAAAAGTAACGGCACAACACTGCTCTTAAGTACTCGATTGCAATTGTTAGCCTATCATCCAACCGTCGGGGCGAGATTAGCATTTATTTAAACTCAGTGAAACTTTGCTCCGAATTGTCCTTTTCCGAATTTCCCTAGAACCGTAGCACTCTGAGAAACGGGAGAATGCCTGACGAATGGAAAGACTATATCCATATCAATACCAAAGAAAAGTGAGCTGAGGCAGTGCACAATTTACCGCACAAGAGCCCTGGTATCGCAAGCCAGCAAAATTATGCTGCGGATAATACTAGAAAGAATAAGAACAAAAACCGAGTCAGAATTATCAGAAGAACAGGCAGGATTCAGGAGAGGACGGGAAACAATAGATCAAATTACTAAGCTTCGCATTTTAATTCAGAAAGCAAAAGAACACCAGCAACCCAATTACGGTACATGTGTTTTGTGGACTTCCGCAAAGCTTTTGACTCCATACATTATGAACAGTTGGTTTCAAACAACGAAATTCTATATCATTTAAAGTGAAACGCCGTGAATTTCCCGTTATGTTAGCATTTGCAATGATAATTAATCATGTGCAGGGACAATTATTGTTTGATCGCGTGGGAGTTTATTTGCCAGAACCAGCCTTTGATAACAGACAATAATTGTACGTTGCCCTCACCAGATGTCGCAACCATACTAATTTAAAGGACCTCATCAAACCTTAGGGCGATCAATGAAATATTGTTAACGACAATCGCATGGTTTAAATAATATTCCAGGTAAAGAGTTATTTCAACTTTGGGGTTGGAAATAGCCAATCCACGGTCTCAAAGGGGCCGTAGGATCAACTGGGAGGAGGGCTCGATCCCGCGGAAGACCAAACCTCTCTTGGGCCTTTGGCCTAAACCGGAGTCGTAGGGTCCGTTCTGGGGTGCAGCCCCTGTGGTGGGGGCAACACCGCCCAGTGGGCCACAGGAAAAGGTTTAGATGTTAACCACGTATTGACTTTACATTTTCAGATTTAAAATATTGTTATATGCAATAATATGAACTTCTGCAATAAATCGGGGAAGGAGATAGCCGCATCCCCCGTCATTTTTGAGGGGTTAGCAGCTAGTATTTTATAATTAATTCCACATGTCTACTACTCTTTGCTAAAGAGATGAATATTGTTTGTACATCTAAACTCGTTTCTTAGACAACTTTTTTCATGTCCTCGAATGTACTGTGCTAGTGAAAATGTACCATGTCGCAATTCTACTTTGGTAGTCATTGTTTTGTATGTCTCTATTAGATCTCAGTTTACTCTCCTTTTCTCTAGAATGGTCAATCCACAATGCTTTTGCACTTCTTCATAGCTTCATCTTTAAATCTCTAAGTCCTCTTGGTTGCTCTGAGTTGAACTCTCCAAAATCTTTATGTCTTCATTCTTCAAATATGAAATATGAATTCCTTGTCTGAACGCAAAATTTCAAATGTCAACGTAACATTATCTTGCAAAGTTTCGTTAAAGTGTCGATAAAAAAACTGAAATTGCTCAGTTTTTGCGAATTGAGTCAATTTAACACATCGTCTCAAATCACTCCAATAATCTGTTTGTTATTGAAGCTTCGGGTCGACTGTCATACCAAGGATGCTACGTCGATAACGAAGCTTATTTGCCTTTTATCTGGAAATATAATAACAGAAATAATTTTATGACAATTCAGTGGTGTATGGATGAATGCAGAGCATCCGAGAAGTATCCAAAGACATCATACTTATTTGCCGGATTACAGGTAAATATTTTGCACTGCAAGTATCAGTGCATCACTGTTTGTGTTCGATTCAAATGATACTATTCAGACTCTGGTTTACGCATTGCTGTATTCGATCAATTATTGGACGAAATGCGATTCATTAGAACACCGCTCTATCTTAATGCTGTTAGTTGAATTGAATGCTGAAAGGACATTTTAAAATACATCGATAAATAAAGGCGCATTGAATTTGACCTAAGTGATTAGTCAATCAATTGTAATTTCCCCTGGCTTTATTTACATAGAAACATCTAGAAGACTGATTCAGAAAAGTATTAGAAGTAATTTACATTGTAAAATAATCCGTTTAGAATATAAGGCCTTTAAGAATATAAGATCTTTATATTTATATACTTTTATTGATGCTTGAGTTGATATCATCTCATGAATTGTATGTTTCAGTATGCCTGTCAATGCACATGTGGATATAGTAACTACACCGGCGCAAATACATCTAACAAATGTGGAACTGATTGCGGGCCGAGGAACTCTTGCAATTGTAGTGGAAATTCAAGTCAAAGATGCGGAGGCGGTAATGCTAACGATGTCTATTCAGGTAATAGAAACTGAAACTGGTTTATTAAGCGACATACAAGCTATCTTATTTATATCACCTTTTCTTATCCGTGTTTTCTTTCTTCTTGCTGCAGTTTCTTTTTGTGAAGAAATGCTGTTTTTTTATATTTGCATCTCAGCTTTGAATGTGTTGTTTTAGTAAAGCCGTGACCACTTTACTGACATCTTTTTCTATTCTTTTGATCCAAGTCTTAATTATGTTCACTTTGTTTCCTCAAAGAACGCTAATCTTATTCCTGTTAGTGTTGTCACTTTTATTTGAACAATCTTTTTAACAATATTGAAACATGGCCAATGCTCTCTGTTTTTGTACTTTGTTCTTGTACTCGGCTGGCTGTGTCTTGGGGCATGATTTAATTTCGAAATCAAATTTTTTAGCTTTCCTGAAGCTGATCAATTAAAGATAAACACCTTTGAAGATTTCAAGATTACGAGCATCCACTTCAATGGCACGCTTCTTTGTGATACTAGATAAATTTGTTTTTGCCCATTTTGTGGATCGATATAATTAGCGCTTTTCCTCCCGCTAAACAAACTGCCTAATAATCATTGAAACTGCTTGCGAGGCAGCCTAGTTTTCTTCTAGATTTCAAGGCATATTTGACACCTAATGATAAATAGTATTAATTTTCTTTTCGCAGTTTGTCAGTTTGGCTATTTTGGACCCGCTTGTTCTCAGCAATGTCACTGTGCGAATGGTGGAAATTGTTCAATGGAAACAGGCAATTGCAGTTCCCCTGGTTGTGCCAAAGGATGGAAAGGAGCTGCCTGCAACATCAGAGGTCAGTTCTTAGTCACTAATCAACAATCTTCCATGGTCATTTTTATGCCACGAGAGTTCCTTTGTGTCTTTATCTGAGAGTTATATAGCTTCTTTCCTACATATGCTTATCATAGATTATCTGAACAAGCGAACAGGTTTTCAGAGAAGATACAATATCTTCATCCCTTACATTCTGCGTTGTATTGCTGATGTTAGAATGCAATGAGGCAAACGGCGACTGTCAAGGAGTCCAAGAAGTTTGCACAAAAGAAAATCTCGGACCAGGAAAGCAACCGGTGGATGTTACACGATGTAGATGCAAGAAAGGATACAATCGCATAATGGAACACGAAAACTGCACAGGTAACTGCAGCTAATAGCAGAGAAATATGTATGATAGGTGACTGTTTGGTTTAGCTGTATGTCGGAATGCATCATTTTAAAAGGTAGTTTAAAAGTAAGATAAAGGTAATTTGAAATAATGATAATGGTAATAATAATGTCAGCTATTTCTTGAATGACTCATTTATTATCAATATTATAATTGAAAGTTAAGATTTATGTGGTAAATTGTCCTAGGAGGACTGCTTGAACACATTACATAGTTCATGAATAATATAGGTCAGGATTTAACAGAGTAGCTGATCTTGAAAAGCCAAGTCTTCAGTCGCTTCTTAAATATTTCCAGAGAAGGTGAAATGATGTGATGTTTGAACACTGATGGGTAGACGATTCCAGGCTTTCGCTGCGGTAACCGGGAAGGCGTGATCGCCGGCAGTGGCGAGGCGTGTGCGTGGCACGAGGAGTGCTTGAGTAGAGCCAGATCGCAGACGCCTTACACTGTCTGTGTCTGCCGATCTCTGGAGTTCGCACCGGAGATAGGAGGGGCCGATGTCGTGCAGGCACCGATAGACGAGGGTTGCAAGCTTATACGTTATTCGCTCAGGGACCGAGAACCAGTGCAGGTCGATCAAAAATGGCGTAATGTTATCATGCTTCCTTGATCGATGGAATAAGGCGTGACAATTTGTCAGTTGCTAAGACTCTTATTAATACGTTATAGATATCAATGAATGTATACCCGGTTACCCTGACAACGAATGCAATCCACTATTTGGAAATTGTTCTAATCAAGAAGGAAGCTACACATGCAACTGCTTTCCGGGTTTCCTCAACAAAAGTGCAACACTGTGTGAAGGTGTAATGGATTTGTGCTTTCGCTTTCATAGATTTAATTCCAATATCGATAAGATTTCAGTTTGCAGTTTAATTAAATAGTAATGCCACTGTCTAGTAGACGGGCCCAGGGCCGCCGATAGGGGGACAAACGCACAGAGGCCCGGGCCGATGATGAAGGTATGTTATCAATAATAATGACACAGAAAAGGTCAACATGACAGGTGCACAGGGGTCCGGCGAGTAAAACGGGGCCTGGGTGCTGAGACATGATAAACAGCGTGAAGAAGAGATATAACAAAAAAAGGTCATCACCAGTTTTCGAAAGTTGCAACACCGTATTGGTATTGCTCATTCGTTTGTGAAACCAATGACAAGGAAAAAAGGTCGTCAGCTATTTTTTTCAAAACTTGTGGCTTGCCAGGGGTCCGCCGGCCCTTCTGCACAGGAGCCCGGATTTTCTCTCCTTTCGGGCCTGGACGGGCCGGGGTACTTTTTATTGTCTTCTGCCGCCTATGTTAATTTGTTACAGATATCAATGAATGTACTCTCGGTTACCCTGACAACGAATGCAATCCACAATATGGAAATTGTTCCAATCAAGAAGGAAGCTACACATGCAACTGCTATTCGGGTTTCGTCAGCAAAAGTACTACACTGTGTGAAGCTTTAAGCAGTGAGGGATTAGTACTTTCACTTTCATAGCTTTAATTCTAATATTGTTAAGATTTTAACTCTTAGTTTAAATAAATACTAATTGACTATAATTTTCCGTTATTTTCTTTTGTTTTCCGGCAGTGACAGTTATCTCCGTTGTGATTTTCAGGCAGTGACAGTCTGTTTACCTGTTTTGCTGTTTCTCACTTATCTTGATTAGAGTAGGCTCTATTGCTGATATCAAGATAAGTGAGATGTGGATGGATCTAAAATGTCATCGATTGATACAACTGCAATAAATAATAAATAATAAAATTAAAAAATTATTAAAATTAAAAATAAATAAATAATAAAACTGCATTAGTTTTATTATTTAATTAGCATCTAACCAGCAATGCATTAAGCTTAACTTAGTTTGTGGACCAGTTATTGAATAAGCATATGCTTCTCTTAGTAGAAAATGGTCATGGTTCGAATACCTGGTTAATCAACGGACTTGCGGTCGTACTAGGCGGAGAACTTATTCTCATCGTCATAGCTACAATTTACTGCAAACGACAAAAAAGCGGTGAGTCTTTCCACCGCCAATGATTTTAAATGAAGTAGACTACCTTTTAATCTTTTAATAATAACTTAGCAACAAGGGCCTATTAAGGTCAACTAATTACATTTTGCATATTTTGCTCCAAAATGTTACTATGAAAAAATGTCCTTTATAACTATGGCTTCAGTAACTAATAATAATAATAATAATAATAATAATAATAATAATAATAATAATAATAAGAAGAAGAAGAAGAAGAAGAAGAAGAAGAAGAATTATTATTATTATTATTATTATTATTATTATTATTATTATTATTATTATTATTATTATTATTATTATTATACGGTTTAAAATGGTTCAGGAGGGTTTGCCCTGTGTGAGAACCACTGCTGTACCCTTCCAATGTTGTATCCTATGAGATTTATTTCCAAATCATTCTCGCTCGTAGCCATTACTATCTTCTTATCCAATTCATTCCATCTATCCACAACGCTTGCACTAAAAAGTGCTGTATGTGTCTTCCAACCCGTTTCTTAAACAATTTCATGCTGTGTCCTCAGCTGTATCTTTGTTAAGAAAGATCTTCCTCTAAGAAACCCATGCTAGTTATGCTTTGAAATCTTCTTTCTTATAAGATGATCCAATAACTTTGCTTTTACTATTTTTCCAGCACTTTACATAGCATACAGGTAAAACTCACTGACCTATAATTTTCTGGCTCCCTGCGGTTACCCTTTTTGAATATGGGAGTAAGTAAGTAAGTAAGTAAACTCAAAATTTTTGACTGATTCATCCCTCCAGTCCCTGGTGACTACTCCCGATCTAAGTGACAAGTTGAATATTGAGGTTATTACCTCACTAACATCGTGTCTTACATCACACAGAAATTTTGGATACATATTATCTATACTAGGACTTTTGTCAGATTTCATTGACTCCGTATTTTCAGGACGCACTCTTTATTGAAGCTTATGTCGCATAATGCTTTCTCCTCCTTTCCACAAAATAGTTTAATGGGCTTTGGTATGTTGGTTGTATTTTTCTTTGTGAACACCGATCCAAAGTAATCATGCAATATTTTTGCTGTTTCCAAATCTTCCATCACTGTTTCTCCAGAATCATCTATTAGTGATCCAACGTTTTCTTTTCGCTTCATCTTACATCTGTAAACATATCCATGAAAACTCTTACTATTCTGCTTGATATTTATAGCTAACTTGTTTTCATATTCTACAGCAGTCACTTTATTTGCTGGTGCTGACTTGTTCCTCTTTTGCACGTAACTAGACTACAACTGCTGACTTGTTCCTCTTTTGCACGTAACTAGACTACAACTGCTTTACACTGTAGTTCCTCTTGTTCAAAGCTTTCATTGCTTTGCATCTGTAGTCGGTGCTTCCTCAGTTTCTTTCATGCCCGTCTTTTCCTCTGCACCTCTCTAGTAACCCATGGAAGCTTTGTGTTAATTTTTATCTCTTTTGGTTTTGTTGAATGACTTGAATCTATAATCATTGGCATGCAGTTTTTTTTTAATATTATTCAGCTCTTCTGAATTTTTACCCTTTATCGCGTCTTTCGTGTTCTGTCTTTTCTGAACATTACATATCCATTCAAACCTAGTTCTCCATCGTCTATTTTCTGTCTGGCCCAGGTCTCTGTAACACCTATGATATCTGGCCAGATTTAAGCGACGTACATTTTCAGCTCAGCTTTCACTACAAAGGCACTTGTTTCTTCCCTATCAAGGCCTTACTTCCCTTCGTGGTGTCTGTGTTATTTTATGCTTTATTTTCAACACAGTTATTATTATCTGTATTATAATTGTGACAGCTAGAGTAACCATATTCTATATCACATCCAGATTTACTTCTGTATTATCGCTATATTTATTTTCACCTTTAGCACCTGGACATATAGTTTTGACCCTAACTGACGACCTACTTAGTTTAAAGCAACACAGCAGTATTTACCAAAAGCAAATATTCTTCTAGCTCTTTTATCTGCACCATACCTGTTAAGATGCAACCTGTCACTTCCCAAATACTTATCCCAAACGTCGAAGTCGGCATTCAGAAACTCATCTACTTCGGTCTGGCACAGTTCCCCCAGTTCGTTGTTGACGCTAAACTTGCTAATTCCTCTAAGAGTCTAAGCACTTTGAGATTAGATTAGCAAATTCCTAAAGACATTAAGAAGTAGGTCTAACTATTTAATAGTTAACCTTTAGTGCAAAGCAAACTTAAAGAGCCATTCATGCTTCGACCTACTTTATTCTTAGTAAAATCATTTGTTTATATTTAACACACTGTAGCGGAAGGGTACAAAAGGAACGAGGAAGCTGACACTCGTCAAAAAGCCTCACAGTCACCCAACGAAAGCGAGTCTGTGTATGCTGATCTCAACCTGTCAAATGAGGCTCCTGTCACCGTGAGAGAGCCAGTGTACACTGGTCTCATTCTGTCAAATAAAGTTCAAGGGGCCGATGCTCTTAATGACAACTCTACGACGGAATCCTACGACAACGTCATTCAAATGCGCTAAGGTTTGATCTGATACTTTCACCTTCCCTTCATGGCTTCATTTATTTGAGTGGGGCGATTCATGTGAAAAAATCAGACGCAAGAAAGTCCTGTACATGGGTGACCACATATTGGAACAAGATGGGGCCACTTGCCCTTCCTTAAATGTAGCCAATCTCTTCTTTGTAACTAAGCAGTAAGCATGTTTTGCCTTGTAACCAATGTCTTACCCCACCACCGGAAATATTAATGTGAGCTCCCGTGGTCCTGTACAAACACCAACCCATTGATCATGTGCTATTCGGTTGAAACTTCTAAGCAGGTCTCTTATTGACTACAAACAGAAGAGAAGCAACGATCGATTAGCAATTACGACGAATAATAATACATTAAGAACTGATTAAAGCAGAACAATCATGGTTCTTCGCTTCTGTTGATGTTTGTCGTAAAATATAACCATGGCTGATGGATAGAGAGATGAACTCATTTCAAAAACCACAAAACCGGAGAACAATATATTCAATCTGCTTTATTGTTTTTGAACCCTACGTTTTGAAAATATGTATACATCTCTTGTAAGACTTTTCCAGAATCTGTAAATCACAGGGTAAGAAATTTTGGAGTGACCATGACATTCTGCTTTTCCAATATGTCATCATTAGATATTCTGAAATTATCTAACACTTCTTCAAGCGCTTCAAACTCTAAGAATTCAGCTACCTCATGCTCTTTGCTATTTTATATTTCTGAACAGGGTCTACAAGACGTGTTTCAACGTTGCTTAGCCGTCGGAACTCTACAGTACTGTTTCTCAAACGTAGCCTATATGCAGTAAATTTTTCATTTATTCAGAGGAATTACAAAGACAAAGACAACTTTTAAACAGACGGAAATGGATGAAGATTTTAAAAAGAGCCAGACAAGGACGTGGCCTCATCTCCGGACTTTTTGCTTTTTCAAATTCTACGCAGAAAATTTATTGGAAAATATTAGCATAAATAACATAAGATTTGTCGATAATACGGCACTAATACCCGATACCAAAGATAAACTTCAAAGACTGATTGAAAAAGTGATAAAAGAGGCAGGAAAACAAGGATTAAAAATAAATCACAAATACTGTAGACACAGTCAATGGCACTGTCCAAAACGAAAGAAACTCTTACCTGCAAAAGTATATGCTCAACAACACGAAATTCAACAGGTACCGCAGTTCAAATACCTAGGAGCACAAATCACGAGCGATGGAAGATGCGACGAAGAAATCAGAAAAAGAATTGACATTGCCAAGTCAGCATTTAGTGAACTTACGAATATTCAGAAAAACCAGCACATAACATTTCCAACCAGAATAAATCTGCTGAAATCTCATTTGAGGCCAATACTGCTATTGCTTGGACAGTGTCCAAAATAATGGGGAAGGGGGACTTGCGGAAACTGAAATGTGGTTTCTTAGAAGAGTTGTGAAAATCGGCTGGAAAGACATGATGAACGACAAAGTGTTGGTTAAAGCGAGAACCCGATAAAAGTTTAATGGCAACAATAGGCTAAATACAAGAAAAATGGAATTTTTGGTATGAGGAAAGATGGAATAAAGAATCATGCTGCAATAGGAGTGATTGAGGGAAAAGGGATAGTGGAAACAAAGGAGAAATTATATCTGGACAGTTTTTGCTATAGCTTACAGGAAGGAAACTACGCAACAACTGATATCATCCATGCAACAGAAGACGGAAATGGACGTCCATGATCGCCAACTCTGTTAACCTCTGGAGGGCATCTTCAAGATGATGAAGAAGAAGAAGAAGAAGAAGAAGAAGAAGAAGAAGAAGAAGTAGAAGAAGAAAAGAAAAGAAAAAGAAAAAGAAGAAGAAAGAAAAAGAAAAAGAGGAAGAAGAAGAAGAGAGAAGAAGAGAGGAAGAATAAAAAAGGAAAAAGAAGCGAGAGAGAAGAAGAGAAGAAGAATTCATCTCCCGCAAAGTATCCAGAGACTAAGGCGTCGTAAAGGCAAACGTCACTTGAAATGTTACTTACGACGATACGCCTTTTCCTTACACCGCTTTGTCAGTTGTAACTGTCTCCGGTAAAAAGTCCTCCAGTATTTTCGTCAAGTTTAATTACTCAAAATTTACGTGTAGTTGTAATCAACGCTGTCCACATGCAAACTGCTGCCATATTAACAACATGGCGACTTCCAAATCGCGGAGATAGAAAGTTTCTTGAATGCTTCAATATTTTACCTAGAGGACATTACGAATTCTAGCACAAGCAGAAATTGAAAGACCTTAAAATTGTCAAAGAGAACCTAAAACATCTGGCATTCTAATGAGTGTCTCACTATGTGTCACCAATTTTTCAAAATACTCCAAAATCAAATATTTACCTGTTGTCTTGATAACTTTGGACGGTTCTTGCCAAATGTCTCTATAATAATTTCTTTTAGAATAAAATACGTTATTTTTTATATCTCATAAATGTCATTTTTCTTTTAATTTTAATATTTATTTTTTATATTTTAATTTATTTGTTTATTTAGTAGCTTCCCAATGATCGAATCTAAAATAAGTAGTAAAAAGATATGCACTGTCTCTGAAAAAACTGATCCCCTAAACATATTGTTATAACCAGTGGCGGCTCCACTTGGGGAGCCCGTGCCCCCATATTGAATGTCTGCCCCCAGTAACATCCCTGTTGGAACCTCATACTTACTACTACATACATATCAACAAATGGTTCTTGCTTATAAGTTGCTATCCCAACGCCCCCTCCCCCACTTGTCAAATCCTGGAACCACCAATGGCAATAGGTACCTCGAATTTGCACCGATCGATTTAAACACAATTTCAAGCACATAAAGAGACATTCATTTGTGTCATTAGGGGTCTTCCATAAATGACGTAAAGCGATTTTGGCACTTTTTTGACCCCTCCCCCTACGTAACGTAATTTATGGACGACCTCTGAGCGCAACATTTCATTAGAATCCATTTATTCGTTTGAGCGGTTTGCAGCCTATTTATTGGTTGACGGGAGTTTCTTCTTCGTCATTGAGTGTGTTGGCAAACAAACAAAAAATTCAAATGAAGATCATTCTGAATTTTATTTTATATTAGAACTGAAATGTGGTCTGGAATAAAAATTATGAATATTCGACATTGATTTTCACAATTATCAAAGGGTTTCTTCTTCCGGACACAGTGTATATTAATTTAAGATCAGCGCATTATTTTAAGGATGAGTCGTTTTCAACAGTAGCATGCCCTAATGCGCTATATAAATGATTCAATCTGCCTCTATTGACAGATGTTTCCATAATGGCCTTCGCACAGATGGCTCACAGTTTGTACGAGAAACTCCTCTCTAAAATAAATAATAATGCGAGCCTGGGTATACATGTATGCTGCCTATATACAAACTTAATGGCGCAACATAGATGTTGCTTAGCAATAGCGCTTGTGCACAATGCACTTACACTGTAGAAGTGTAGATGATTGGCCTAATTGACTAATTTCGCTGGTTTTTGAGAATTTCATTATCATGAGAGGAGATTTCGACTCCCTGTAATTATAGACGATTACTGTACCCCATCTGAAATATGCTATTTATTCACACGCCTGTTTAAATGAGTCATCGAATTAAAATTTCAGTGGAGTTAATGAAGCTCAATGGTGCTAGAGAGAAAGAGACAGTGAGGCCGACAGAGACACAGAGAGAGAGACAGAGACGGACAAAGAGAGACAGATAGTAGATAGTAATATGTAGAAAAAGAGATAGATAGAAAGTGGTATAGAAAGAGATCGAGCGAGAGTGAGAGTGAGAGCGAGCGAGCGAGCGAGAGAGAGAGAGAGAGAGAGAGAGAGAGAGAGAGAGAGAGAGAGAGAGACTGACAGAGAGACAGAGACAAACAGTGTCAAAACAGTTAACCTTTAATGACTTTTTGAGTAATCGTTTCTTGCCAATATATAATATGCAGCTACTGTTGAGCCTGGCTAATGGATTTCGATCTAAGGTACAGTTGTCGAACTCTTTCCGCCATTTCTAGGAAATTGATTTTCTCTGCATCCTGCGTCGACTCCGCCACGTAATCCACTCTTTCGTTTAGTCCGATGTAACCTTCGTCCGTCTCAAATGGAACGTCACGTGGTCGAATGACGTCATAGGTATAGGCGACGTCATCCAACTTCAACTCGCTTACGCTCTGCAGGTCTTCGTCATTTCCGGTCCCCGTTACCGCCTCCTCCTCCTCCACCGCCGCCGCCTCGTTCTGAACCTCGTGAATGACGTCACGATGTCGTGCTCGGCTGACGTCACCGGAAGTGCTGCTGCTCGTCGCGCCGAGGTGCTTCTGGTATCGCTTCCGGTGTGCCGTCGGGTGGGACTTGATGGACGCCACCGACGAGCTGCTCGAGGTCATCCTCGGCGGAGGAGGAGGACTCAACCGCCGTTCCTTGGCCGCCGTCGTCTTGAGGGTCGACGGTGCGGCCGGGTGTGGCAAACCGTTTCTCCCTTCCCGCCGGTCGTTCGAAACATAGTAAACCTGGTCGTTGGCGACCATCCGTGACAGGCGAATATTCGCCACGCTTGACGGCTTCTGCAGCGTCCGGCTGGTCGTGCCGGCGGAACCCGCTGGATTCGGTTGGCTGAATCCTTGAGAACTCGGTGGATTGGAGCTTCCGGTTTCCACCGTTGTTCTGTGTCTTCCTCTCCGGAGGGTTTCCTTTCCGTTCTCCCAGTCACGTGACTGCGAAACGTTGTTGTTGTTGTTTAGGTCAATTTTGTCCGCGTATCGAACTGCAAAATGAAATCCGCGATTCCTTATAATAATTCTGAATCTTCGCGTAGCAACCGAGAATACATTGCACGATATCTACGCAGTTATAGGTAAGCGCAAAGCATTCGCCAGGTGGCACCACCATTAAATGACTACTTGCATCGTAATCACTAATCAGCATGTCTTATTTCACTGAATAAGCTGAGAGACTGAGAATGTAGATAGAACGGTATATAGGAAAGAGATAGAAGGGAGACAGACAGACAGACAGACAGACAGACAGACAGACAGACAGAGACATCTATAGCTATAGACAGGCTTAAACTTCTATTAGGCCTCCAAGCTCGAGCCCCCACACTTTTTGAGAGGTTACCATAGGGAAGGGGAAGGTACAGGGGTTGGGCCCCCGACATTTTCATCCAGATTTAGCCTACATCATTGGCTATGGCCTATGAACAGATTAAATAAAAATCGCAATCGAATTATAACATTTATGTTAAACTTTTAAAAATAGAGTAAACGTTAGTTTATAAGGACAGTGACGTCACCTCTGTGGTGGCTTCTTGACGATGCGATTGAGTGTTGTTTTCCTTCGTTTTCGTTCTCTTCTGCTCCTTCTATCACTTTGATTGTTAAGGTTTTTCCAGAGTTTTTTATCAGCCGGACTACGTGTTGATGAGAGGAGCGAGCCACATATTCGCCATTTATCTGAAATACAAACAATTGCCAACTGTGTTTTTCTCGAAGATTCTAAAATGTAGTTAAATCAATTTTACACGATTTTTTTATTTATATAGCGCATTCATGACCATGCAGTGAATTTATAGCATTTTAACAGGGATGTCTGACAAATGTCACCAGTCACCGACTCCCAGACTCGAACCGTGGCTCTACAGGCACTCCGCGCAAAGCCGACTCCGGACAAATGAATGGCCGATGCACGTAAGTAAGTAAAATTTCGTGAATTTATATAACGCTTTCGAGTAGTTCTGCTTAGTGAAATGAAAACTGTTGAGCTAGTGAACCAGTGGCTCCGCCTAGCGATTGACAGTGCATGAAGTTCTGATGATTTTCTGCTCCAACAAGGATTTCCATGCTTAACATTGATCAGTGTTTATTCTAGCCACCTTGACATTGGAGGGGGATTTTGAAATGTTTGGAGAGAGGACAAGGTCTGAGTCTCCACACTTTGGGGGCGGGGAGAGGAATTTCCATCCCCAGCCAACATATAATTGGGGGGGAATGGGGGGAATCCCCCCTAAAAAATTAAAATTAACCCAAAACTCGGGGGAGGGGAATTCTCCCCCAGAGAAGGCCTAGAATAAGCACTGACCATTGATAATTATCAGAGCCAGCGTTGGGAACGGGAGAAGAGGGGAGGGGGAGAGGGGGTTGTGAACTGAACTGCGTTGTCCTGAAGGTCTACTTTTTGTTCAGTGGCTTTCATCCAATTACTGTATCAGCCGTCGAATGTATCAGCGTCAGTACATCGATCGCTCTTGTAGGCTATGTGGCAACAAAACCAATATCGATAACTGATTATCGTGCATAACATCTCTGCTCCTAGACCACTTGAATATCCCGATATCAGTCTGATTGGGGGGCAGGCTCACAGATCCAACGATGAAAGTGGGGAGATGCCACGGGTAACTGCGCCCTCTGACGTTGATATCCGAACTATGGCCGCATAAACTTACTGTATTAGCCTGAAAGATATTAGCTTCGAAACGACGTAGCACTCACAGTTTAGAGGTTTCATTACCGATGATGCGCAGATCCGAGAAGATGCACGCTATAGACGTTGGCGCCGGTAGAAATTTTTCGAGGGGGGTGCAACATTTCGTTTAACCTGAAGGCACTACCAAGGTCTATTGGAATGGTTATTTAGCGCTAGTATAGAAGCTTACCAAAATCTTTGACAAATGAATTTTATAACTTAGTAGGCCTTATCATATTCGTCTTCTTTATGTGACGTCCCCTATCAGAAGGTTGACAGTCATTTTCATCCAATTCTCTCTATCTTCCTCTGCTCTTTTTAGGGCTCCATAGTTCTTTGTATTTGTCCATTCAAATATGTCGTCCATCCAGCTTCTTCTCGCTCGCCTCCTTTCCCTTATTCCTTCTATTCTATTTTTTACTTTTTATAAATTTATAATTTTTAAGGGGTGCAGTTGCGCCACCTTGCACCCCTCTCTCGACGTCCATGTTTAGAATTGGATGGCTTAGTTGCAGGGATATTTTTACACTCCCTAATACTCCCAAACACCCCCTAATTTTAGACCGACACCCCCAATCTCAGCTATGAGATGACCTTTTGCATTGTCAGACTTTTTGGCAGGGGACCCCAGAATTTACGGACACCCCCAAATTGATAATCCTAGAAATAACCCTGTCTAGTTGCCTCTAGTTTATAACTATCAGCAGTTGAAATGGAATTTATATAGCGCACAGTGTGGGGAACGGAGTCTTTTCCTACCTCAAGAATGAAATCTTCTGGTCGCAGTCCGGCTCTGTACGCTAAGCTGCCTGGTTCGACGATGTTTAGTCGCTGCAGGGCTGGAACCCCTGGGGTGGGGACAAACGACGCTTCGGATCTCCTTCCGTACAGCGCTGTATAAAATAATGGCAATCAGTTGCTTTTAATTTTAAACTATATAAGACGTTTCAGGCAAACGTAGGTATTATGGAACTCAGCTTTGAGATTGCCTTTCCTTACCTGGCCAGACGATGACGATGCAAAGGTAAGTTCAAAGGTGTCGTTTGTAGAAAAATTAGGGGAAATTCACCCTTTTCAGCCTTTTTCAGGGCAAAGTGTATTGATTTTTTCCTTCTCTTTTCATCCTCCCCCCACCAACTTCCTATGAATTAATTTCACCCCCATCAAGAAATCCTGGCACCGCCACTGTTGACGAGCAAAAAGGTAGCCGAGTCATTATTTGGACGCCTCCATCTGCATGGTGGATGCCTGGGACCACCGCCCTATCGCCCCCTTTGTACGCTACTGGATCAATTCTTGAATCGACAGAAGACGAAATAATGATTTACGATTCGGAAGGAACAGGGTGCGATTTGTGACCTGGAGCAGTGGGGATATGTCGAGCTTGGGGGATGTAGTTGTTGGAAACTGTAGCAGTGGGGGGGGTGTAGTGGTGGGGAATGTAGCAGTAGGGGGGATGCAGTTGGGCAGTGGGGGGAGATTCCCCCCTTCCCCCTCGCAAATCGCGCCCTGGAAAGGAATGAAACCGTCTGTTTAAAAGAAGTCTCGGATTCAGAATAATGGACGACATGAAAGCGGTCTAAGTTCTAACCGGACGAAATCTGTCGCATCGTGAATCCAAAGTCTCCGTCGGACTTTCGCAGGACCACTTGGCGAGGTCGACGCCGGTGTCCTTCGAACGCAGATTCTCTGCTGAAGAAGAATAAAACGAAGATCAGCTTCTCTTTAATCACTTCAGCTGCATTAAACTAGGCTGAAATTCGCCGTAACCTTATCCCACGGTCATCTAACCATTCGATTTCCTTTTTCTTCGTGCTTTCATCTACTTCACCGACGTAATCATCATCATCATCATCATCATCATCATCATCATCATCATCATCATCATCATAACCAGCATCATCAGCAGCAGCAGCCGCATCATGATCATGATCATCCTCATCCTTATTATTATCATCATCAGCAGCAGCATAATCATCATCGTCAGCATCAGCATCATGATCATGATCATCATCCTCATTATCATCCTCATCATCATCATCATCATCCTTTTTATCATCATCCTCTTTATTATTATCATCATCATCATCATCAGCATCTTCTTCATCCGCATCATCATCAGTATCAGCACCATGTTCATGATGATCATCATCCTAATCCTCATTATCATCATCCTCATCCTCGCCATCATCAGCATCATCATCACCACCATCGCCACCGCCACGGTGGCGCCATCTCATCACCACCATCATTATCATCGTCGCCATCACTATACCACCAACGTCATCATCATCATCATCATCATCATCATCGCCATCATCTCTAGAAATCTCTTCATGGATATTGCTTAGCAAGATGGAGTGTTTCAATTTGGCAAAATTCGATAGAAAACTGACAATTAGAGGGATTCTTCAACTAAATCTATATTTCATCGCATAGAAAAAGAAACATTAAAACTGTTTTTCAAACCAGGAAGCATCAAGAGTTCTAGACTCTAAAACCACACGACTGCTTAGTTTCAGCGAATGGAGGGAAAGTCTGACATAAGGGTCCAGTGGCGTAACGAGGGGGCACTTTGGAGAATGCTCCCGAGCCCCGGGAAAGTGGGTCCCCGAAGAGGGGTGCGACGACCAACTTTTTTTTGCTTGTCAACACTATGATAAACGTGGTTGATGACCTTTTTTTCTCGTCAGCCACAAACTGGGGGCCCCAACCCTATATCGAGGATGCCCCCCAGGCCCCCAAAAGTCACGCTACACCACTGTAAGGGTCATGTGTTTTCCACGGGTTCCCGTACAAAATTTTACTGCCCAGGCAATAGGACTCCAACGGGTACTCTGGTCACCGGGTACCCGTTGACACCCCTAGTCCCCTATACTCTTTACTCACAGCTCGGATACGAACCTCAGTGCTAACGATCGGGAGTGATAACCGTCCGTTGTTGACAGTGAATGTTCGTCCAATCTGTCTGCGCTGCGATGCCGATTGTATCTGTTCTTAATTCTTCGCGTCGTTTGGTTGGCATGGTAACCACCTGTTCTGTTCTCTATCGACGCACGCACATTAGACAAAAAACGCCGTTTACAGTCTTCATTTCCACGCGAAGAAAACTCAAGGTTAAAGTTTCTACTGGATTAAATGGTCAGTAAGTATATTGGAAAATTGTGAAAAGTGCATTGATATTTTGATTTGTTGAGGTTCTATTACTTTCAAATCGGTAAATATCATTATTGATATCATAATAGTAATTACAGAATGGCATGAAAAGTACAAAATAAGCAAGAAAAATCATTCAGAAACTTAATTATCAAAGCATTATCCAGAACAGTTAAAACAATTAATATAAATTAATCAGTCTATTTAAGCAGAAATTTTAACGGAGATCTGCAAGTCGGGAGCTCAAAATTCGCTACTGCCTTCGTCTATCGCAGGGGTCTCCTAAAGATTTTTTGGCCAGAGGTCACATTGGTGACTTCTGAAGGCACCGCGGGCAACAATCACGAGAAATTAAAATTGTTTGAAAAGATCCAGCACGATCTGCGAATGTTCCTCATTTTTGCCGCGGGTCGGACTATATATAACTTGGCGGGTCGTGTCTGGCCCGCGGAACGTACTTTTGAAACTCCTTGTCTATCGGGTTCCACAATCCTGGACTATGCAAAGCTATGGTTCACTATATGATATTCTTATCCAGAAATCTTCAAGACCATCAACGTATATTCAAGTAAACAGCATAAAAAGTACGTTGACAAAATCCGCTTAGAAATGCGAAAATCAAAAGAAAACTTATGGGTGTCTTATATGGATGACTTCGGATCAGAAACTACTACAAATGTTTTGCCTGTTAAGGCGTGATCGAGCAAACTATGTTTCACAATATATTTTTTTAATTGTCGCTGACTCAGCAGTTGTTTACCTTTAATGATATTCGATCTTCCCCCTTCTCCGTTGTTCCTTTCTCTCGTCGAATGTAAATTATGTTCGTATTCTCCATTTCTTAGTTTCTTCAGTTCTACACTCCTCGGGACAGAATAAATCGCCTATAAACAAATATATATATATATATATATATATATATACCCTATATATATATACAGTGGATCCCACTTAATCGCATACCGCTTAATTGTATAACCCGCATAATCGCATAACAACATAAAAACCCAAACCAGTGTTTTGTGTGTACAATTAATTATCAGACTATTCGCATAGCCCAGTTAATCGCATAAGCAAGGCTTGCGCGGTACCTATGCAATTAAGCGGGTTTCACTGTACCTATTATATAATTATATATACATATATAATTATATATATATATATATATATATATATATATATATATATATATATATATAACACCGATCATGTCTAGATCTTCGTGCCTTAAAAGTGCAAATTCAATCATTTTTTCTGCTTGTGGTGGCGTGCAGGAGTGGTGGATACCCAGGGCCAAAGTCAATTTGGATGCCTGCCCACATCTCTGCTGTATACCCGATGTCGAGAGCCAAAAAGAGGTCGTCTAGTCAATTATGATGCCCTTCCTTCCCTCTCCCCAATCTGGTGTATACCTGAGGCCAAATCGATAATTTTTAAGGATTTTAATGTAATAAAAAGTGTTGAGCAAAACAGGTCGCCGAGTCAATTTGTATGCCCCCCTCTGGTGGGTACCCGGGCCATCACCCCCTCACCCCCACCCCCTGCCTCCCATCTGCACGCTACTGTCTGCTGCATGACCTGCTTGTGAATTGACAAATGCATTTTCAACCAAGTACCGCCACAGACATGATTTCAATGATTTTCACTCTGAGACGCGAGCAACGAG